>APFE030463094.1:35279-46660 GCA_000404065.3 Pinus taeda | reverse complement strand
TGCTTAAGTTGTGATATTAACGCAGTCCATTACAAGGATTATCTTATGATATTAACAATCTATTGTTTTACTAACAAATAAGTAAAATGATTTTAAATTAATTCTAAATACGAAAAAAATTAATATATACGAATGTGTTGTCTTAGAAATTTAGTAATATAATTTTAATTTGATATTTTTGGATTCATTATGATTGAGTTAATTTTTTTTTTGGTCAAATTCCAACCCGAAATTATTTAGGTGATGCACATTACATACATAATTAAAACATATAACTAAAATAAATTCACTACTATACAAAATAGGTAGCCATGTTATATTGAATCTAGAAAAAAAAACCAAGTTGTTCACCAACTATTTTTTATTAGTTAGAATTTCACTTTTACACAACCATTAACATTTTTTATCCTTAACAAAATGGAAAATTGTGTATGGTAAATTATGTATGTATGTTACTTTTAATTTCATTCAACATTAAATTGTTTTGTTGATATCAAATGTGTTTTTTTTACTGTTAGGTGATTTCATTTTTTCATCATGGATCTAGCTATTTGGAGTTGTCTTCCATTAGAAGTTCTTGAACTTGTCTTCCTTGTCTTCATGTGGCTCCCTTTATCAGTTGTGATAAAGTTTAGCATTGTTTGTAAAAAATGGAAGAATGCTTTGCAAAACCCTTCTTTCTTTCTACATTGCAAGAATGTCTATATGAACGATGCAGAGTAGAGTGTATTGTTGGACCAATGGTGGTTTTATCCTTACCAATAGAATGCTCCCAAACACACAACTACTTTGTGACGAATACATTTACAAAGGCATTTAAAAACATAGGGAAAACATAGGGTCAATACGAATTGGAGGCTCGTGATTCTTTTCATTATTGGAAAATGTAAGCAACAGAAAATATGACTGGGTTGTTCTAAAACATATGTATGACAGAATGCAATCTAAATTTTATGTTTCTAATAGTCTTGATAGGGTATGGCAAAGGGCTACTATTCCATTTGGTGGCACTTCACCCCCTAAGAATGTAGTGTTTTATAAAAGTAAATTGTTTTGGTTGTATCTCAACAAGGAGTATGAAGATTATCCTAGGTATGGGTATATGATCTACTGGTTTGACATAATAAAAAATGAGTGGGGTTTTTCATTTGTTCCAATCAGTGACATACGATGTATGTCATTAGTAATATATATGAATCAGTTGATATGCCTTGTCAATGATGGCTCTACTTCTATATGGTCAATTGAATAATTAGATTATTTCCAATTTGGTCAACCGTGTGTTGAACGAAGAATTGACTACTTTGAAGATGATTGGGGTTTCAGATGAAAGTTGTTGGAAGAAATTTCTGCAGATATAAACAACAAATGTCCTGGTTATCTTCTGTTTCGAACAATCCATGGTCTGGTTCTTATGTGCAGCTGCAGTAAAGTTCATTTCCTATTATACGACATGATGACTCACATCTGTTTTCCAAAAGATATTGATAATTCAACTAATGAGCAGATGTCTCAAATTTGGTACCCAACATTGGAGGATTGCAATGATTTGATTGAGTATGGAAATGTTTTTTCAATTGCTCCCCGTATGGACTATATTGATGAGATTCCACCATTGCATATGGATATGGATTCTTAGGATATTAGTATTCTTAGGAGTTCTTATAAATATTTCCATTTTATATACTCTCTATGGTTGTGGAAAATATTTCCATTTTTGTCTCTATACATACTATGGGTTTTTATGGTAATATTTTAAAATTATGTTTGTATCGATCTTTGTGATGTAAAATATTTCATATTGTTTCCCCTAAATTTTTCTTATTTACATGTAAATGTTTCTCAATGTTATGCATTTTTCTTTGTTTGTATAATTATAATATCTATGAGTTATGTTATAAATATTATTTGTATTGGTTTTTGTCATTGATTCTCAAACAACGTTATATGTTTATGTTCATTTTAATATTTCATTTATATTTTGATAGTATGTAGTTCCAAATTCTTAGATATACCTCCAATTCATATAATTCTTAGAGTATTGTGTCCCAATAGTATGGGTTTCGTTTTGATTCTAATATGATACATGGAAATTTAGACTTTTTTGTTTAAGCCATTTGGAAGAATTCATTTATGTTTTTTGCCATTTTGCCATTTTTTGTTTTTGTTTTTAGCCATTTGGAAAAAGCCTTATACATTTTGATAAGTTTATATGGTTGGAAAAAAATAACGTATACACTTTTTATGTTTTCTATGTTTTCCAACAAAAAAATTGTGTTTTTTTCATTTTTTTGTTTGTTTGTTTATATTAGATATTTGTTATGTTCCATGTTTATGATTCCATCATGAATATTTTATTATTCATTGTAGACATGTCATCTGAAGGCACAAGCAAGCGTACAAGAAAACGAAATTTTCCACCAAAATCACGTGAGAGGTCTAATGAAAGTCATCGTTTACGATATCAACAAAATAAGGATGCCATAAATGAGTATAGGAGAGCTACATATAATAGAAAAATGAGTGAAACCACTCTTGAAAATGATTTTATAATTCCTTGTAAGTATCGTACTATGGATGATATAATGGAAAAAACATTTCTTGTTGATTGTTCATTATAAGGATATGCTCCTCGTCAGCATAATATTGTTGTTCGATGCTCTCCTGAAAATGTTTATAACATTGGGGAAACATCTTGCAATCGGGAAGAATGCCATATCGATACTGTGGATGAAAATGTCCGCCCTAACCCTTCCATGTGTCCAATTGCATGTTTTGATGGCCAAAGGTTGCAAGACATCCATGGTGCAGGTAATGATGACATTTTGTGTGATGATTTGGATGATAGTTTACTTGGCCATTTGTTTGATAATTTGGATCCAGTTTCGCGAAACATCAGATCTTCAAATCCCGCTTCTCAAGGTAATGTGGTCCCACCAAGAGAACTAGTCATCCCTGATAACATTTTGCGTGAAACAATGGAGGTAACACAATTATATTTTGATTTTAGCTGCAATAATGGTTGTTTTATTACATTCCTATACTCACAAAGTTTTGTTTACTGAACTTATGTTATTTTATTCTCTTCGAATAGGATACAACTTGTTTTAATAGAGGTCTAGAAATTAACTCCCAAAGTGTTCGATCTACTAATCTAAGAAGTGAAGATGAAGCATGTCATACCCTTCCTGTGCATTCTCCTCGACGATCAAATTTCCAGACTAATGTAAATTTTCAATGTTTTTCATTTGCTTTTCATTTTTTAAAATTCTAGTTGCTTGGACATTGAATATTATGGCGTATTTTATTTTCTTTCATCAAGACACAAGTCATTTCAATATAGGCATACAAATTAACTTCGTAGATGTTCCATCTATTGATGTTAGAAGTGAAGAGGAACCATCTCATAGCGTTCATCCACATCGTCAAACAAATGTAAATGTTGAGTGAATTTGATATTTTTCTCATTTTTTCATTTACAATTTCCTAGAAATTTTATTTTGTAACCTTTTATGCAGAAACCATGATCTCATCTCATTAGGTTGGAGAATTGGAATCCAAAACATCAATTTGTAAAACTAATGTAGATGTTCAATGTATTTGATTTATTTTCAATTTTTGAATCTTTCTTTTTTGGACATTTAGTTTTATAATGTATTTTATTTTTTTGAAACACGAAACAAATCATTTGAATAGAGGCATAGAAATTACATCCCAAAATGTTCCATCCACTGATCTTAGAATCCAAGAGAAACCATCTCATAACCCTCATCCACATGAAGACACAAATATAAATTTTGAATGCATTTGATTCTTTTTCATTTTATTTATTTATAATTAGTTGGAAATTAAATTTTAAAGTCTTTTATGACAAAGATACATCTACATCCTCTTAGGTTCATGAAATGCACACCATAAATTTGGAAAGACATTCTCATAGATCCATTCCACATGCTTCAAATCTGCGAAGGGAATCTCATGTTCTTGAAGATGAAGTACATGTTAGAAGAAATTTTACTCTTCCAAATGGTTTTCAACATGGTTCGGCCAGTAGAGATCATATTCATTTTGATGAAAATATGATTGCAGTGCATAAAATATCTTGGGTACAGATAGATAGCTTTTTAGTTGTCCAAATGTGTTACATTTTCCAAGAATCATATCTCGGAATCCATGTTGTGAGACATTCTAAAGGACCAATTTGCAGACGATGTAAGAGTGAAAGAGGAGCCCATCATTTTTGTCGATATAATAACATGGATCCTAATGAGAAACCTCATATTTTAAGAGTTCTTACTCAAGTTGAAGAAATGCTAATAGCACTCGTGAATCTTATTTTGCAAGTGACACATGCTCGAGGTGGGAAATATAAGTATAGTGGTCATACAATTAGCTTTCCTCAAGATATTTCTACAATTGTACAAATCCTTCGCCGACATGTTGAAGATATTGACTTTCTAATTGTGAGGAGACATGCCACTCAATCTCAATATTATCAATGTTATGTCAAAAGATCTCGAGTAATGGCTGCATTGCTTTTCAAAATCCTACATGATCAATATTATCGAGATGTTGTAATTGATTATGATTCAGTCAATGCTTTGCTCGAAAGATCAACAGATGTCTCCTCCAGGCTTAAATTTGTTGATTGCGATATTGAAGAATCTAAGATCAATGAAACTAATAATGAAGGGTTTACTGTTGAGCATTTGCCCTCTCATCCTTCTTCTTTTATTGCTCGCCTACCAAACGAACGAAGAGAAGTGGAAGAAATTAAAGCATTTCTTGATAATGTTGATTCTTCACATGTTCAAGACATGGATTGGCCTAGTATTGGAACCTCTCCAGTGAATGAATATAATACAGAGGGGTTATTAGATATGGCATTCCCAACATTGTTCCCCATTGGTGATGTAGATTGGTTGCAACCACGTATTTGTTGTGTTGAACTTCATGAGTATGTATTGCATCTTCTTAGGTACTATGATCAGAGATTTGGAAGCCATCCTCGCTTTCGATATTACCTATTAAACATGATAATGCAACATCGGAGCCAAGCAACTACTACAGTTTTTGCAAAGAAACATTTACATGATAAATCACCTACAACACTTAAATAGTTGTGTCACCAACTACCTGATTTACCAAATAATAAGTTCGTTGAGCATATTATGCAGTTTGGTTCTTCTTTGAGAGGTATAAGGGAATACTGGACTAAGTGTTGATCTGAATTGATGGACATGATTTCTCAGTTAGGATGTCCATCTTTATTTTTTATTTTGAGTGCAATTGAAACAAAGTGGCCAAAGTTGCATAACCTCATGCCCATACATTCACTTTCTCGTTCTTTAAATGAGCATCATATGAAAATTGAGAATGTTATCCAGTACCCTCATATTGTTGTGACATTTATCCACCATATATTCAATATTTTTTGAGAGGAAGTTATCCAAAAATATCTTAAAGCTAAAGACTTCTGGTATAGGTTTGTGTTCAATTTTTTTCTATACTTTTTCAACTTTTATTATGATTCTATTTAGATTTTTTGTAGTAAATATATCTTCATTTTTTTTTCAGATATGAGTGGCAACATAGAGGTTCATCACATATCCATTGTTTCCTATGGTTGGAAGGTGCTCCTGGCATGGAAATACTTGATTGGTCAAATAGTTATGATGTACAACTTGCAAAGATATGCTTCGACAAACATGTAACTGCATGGAATCCGTGTGACATACATTGTCGCAACATAATGGTTCCACGAAGCCTCAATGATGACCCTTGCCTATTGAATACTGGTAAGATTTTCTCTTCTAATCCTCATAATGATTACGAAGAATTGTTAAACCATGTCCAAAGGCATACAAAGTGTACTGTAGATTCTTGTTTGCGCAAGAAGGGCACTATTCTAACATGTCGGTACAATTCTCCATGGGATCTTTGTGATGAATCAAGATTGTTCATAGATGATCAAGGAAGAAAAAAATATGAGCCAACAAGAAATGATGACAGGTTTAATGTACATAACATTGACCTTCTAACAATGTGGCGTGCATATGTTGATTGCCAGCCAGTGCTTTCTCGCTATGCTGTGTTGAAATACATTGTTAAGTATGCATAAAAAGCAAAAAAAAGGTCTGAAAGTTATCATCATATGTTAACTAGAGTTTCAAATTCTATTAGCTTTGAGGATCGTGCTTTATGTGCATATAGAAAGTTTCTTGCAAAAATGATTGTTGACCGTGACATTGGAGCACAAGAAACATGTCATATGTTGCTTAAGCTACCTCTTGTTGTTTGTAGTCAAAAATTTGTTTCCTTAAATGTTGGAAGAAAAGTTTTTAGGAAAATATCAAGGGATGGCTTGCAATGTTCATCTAAGAATACTTTTGTTCAAAATTATCAGAAGAGACCTTTTTTCCTTGAACATCTATCTTTGATAGAAATAGCAAGATCTTGGACATTTGATAGCAAGCATAAACAAAATCCATGGAAGCCTAGAGATGTTCATGCTATTGTTCAAGTTTGGGCACATTTTTATTCTATTCCCGGTGAGGCTTCAGAGGAATTTGAAACCTTTTGCTGGACAGAATTGCTCTTGTACAAGCCATTTCGTGAGATTCCTACAGAAATTGGCCTTTCAGCTGAAATTATTATTGAAAATCGGAGGAATTTTCGATATCAAGCATGACAGCTTGATCGAAATCCATCAATTATAGACAATATTGTAGATGAAGAAGATGGTGATTTTTCTAACCAGGAAATGAATCTTGAAGATGATTTTCAAGAATGGCAGATTTTCTCTCGCTTGGTTCCACCAAATGATGTGAATGTTTCTGATCTTCACACCCTTGGTCAAAGGGACTTTGATATATCCCTTGACTGGGAAAGTACAACTATTTCTGATGATGTTGCAGAAGAAGCTATTAATTTTATAAGGAATGCAAAATCAAGGGGTGATATTGTTGACCTTTCAAACAGAACATTTGCATCTCTAGATTCTTTGTCAGAAAAACAATGACTTGCTTTTGAAATTGTCTTAAGGCACTTTGTTGAATATGAGATTCGTGAAGCTCTTGTTATGATTATTCAGGGCACTGCAGGCATTGGGAAGTCTTTCCTTATCCATTGTATTTGTGAATCTCTTTCTAATTCATCAAGTAATGGAAGAAGCCCTTTGCTTATTCTTGCCCCAAGAGGAACAATTGTTTTTAATATACATGCAAAAACAATACACTCAGCTCTAAAAATTCCAATTAAAGATATGCAGCCACTACAGGGGTAGTCACTTGCAGTATTCCAAGAAGAAATGCGACATGTTAGATATATATTGATTGATGGAATGAGCTTCCTAGGATCAAGGTCGTTTATGCAAATAGATGTTGAATTACGAGAAGCATTTCGAGAGAAAAAGAATTGTCCTTTTGGTGGCAGATCCATCATCCTTGTGGGTGACCTTGGCCAACTGTCTCCTGTGAGATATAAGCCTTTGTATGCATGTCATACAGCAGGGAAAGTCTTGTGGAACAAATTCAACATTGTTTTCACTCTCGACACAATATTTCGCCAACAAGGGAACAATGAGAAACAATCTTGTTTTCATAGAGTCCTCAATAACATAAGAAATGTAGAACCTGTTCTTGAAGATTGGGACTTTTTTATGCCATGGGCTAATATGAGGTTACATCCTAGAGAAAGAGACTTATTTAATGCATCATTTCACATGTTTCCAACAAATAATTTGGTCTCCTTCCATAGTAGGCATATGTTAAAATCATTAAGTTCTCCAATTGCACAATGTGTTGTTGAGCATTCAAGGCATTCATAAATCAGTGGTGTTGATGATGATCAATTGGACCGTGAATTTTTGTTGCGTCGTGGTTAGCGTGTTATGTTGACATGTAATTTATGGGTTGAAGCTGGCTTGGTGAATGGTGCACTTGGTTATGTTAAGGATATATTTTATCTGCCTACTTCTAAGACACCTCAACTTCCAATGTTCACAACTGTTGTTTTTGATAAGCATGTCGTTGTTCCATTTGATGCAAACAATCCAAACATTGTCCCTATCACACCAGTGATAAGAGGAAATCGAAAACAAATTCCTTTGAAGATGGCATGGGCTCTTACAATCCACAAGTCATAGGGATTGACTTTAGAACGAGTGTTAGTTGATATTGAGAATAAAGAGTAGCAAGGCCTTATCTTCATAATCATATCAAGAGTAAAATCAATAGATGGTTTACGCATTGCACCGCCTTTTTCTTTTCAACGTTATGCCAAGATGAAAGATAGTGCATATGTTACAATTAGGAAGAAAGAAAAGGAGTGATTCAAGTCAATATCGCTATGACATACGACTAATAACATTGTCACCTTTATAGTATGTATTTTGAATTGATTTTATTGTCCTCTTGATTTACTTTTAATATAATACTCATTTTCATATATTTATTAGATTAATAAATTCATCATATTCATAGTAATATTTGAGAAAGATGTTTACATCGTTTTTCATGTTGTTCGATTTACTTATTTTTTTTAAGTGCTTATTACTCTTTTCTTTGCAACAGATCATTCAAACATAAACAATGAGTCATATGAACCAATCATTCAAAATCATTTTTATAACTGGTTCATATTGATATTAATATTGTGGATTCATATTACATCATGAAATGAAAAAATGGAGGTTTTGAATATTGGCCATCACCATGGCCAATATTCATTTTTTGAATATTGGCCACGGTTTTATTCTATTTCCACAGTTTTTTCTATTGTATTTTGAAATGAGGCTTATATTTGTAGAATTTTTTATATCATTTGGTTCATGTAACACTAGATTTTTTTCTTTTCATGTAACACTATAACATTAAGTTTTTTAACATAAATACAAATGGGGTGTTATGTTTTATGTATATATATGTGTGTGTGTGTGCACGCGCTTATTTATTTGTGCATGTCTTTATTGATTTTTCTCTTTTTTGTGTCTTTCAAATGCAAATATGGAAAATAATGATGTCATCTATTATTCTAGAACAATACGCGATATTGTTGCAACTATAAGCTTTCTTTCCTATCTTCGGAACAAGTTTGATAGAAAACATGGGTTCCATCCTACATTTATTGATGATCATATTCGTGAGCTAGATCAAATAAAATCACATGTAAAATACTTGAAACATGTGCAATAGAGGGAGTCTAGGAGGAGAACAAGAAGGAATTGGTTGGAAAATGTTTAGTATTGTGATCATTATCCTGTTCATTTGAATTGGTGCTGCTTTTGTCATCGGTTTGGTTGTGTTTTGGAAGAGGCCGCTCCATAGATGACTTTTGAAACATTGTTTGAAGTTCAATTTTGTAGTGGAATTATTTGATGTAAAGAAAAAAAAATATGTTAAGAGTCAATGTTCTTTCTATGGTTGCAATGTTGGTTAAATTGATTTTTTTTTAAACACTAATGTTGTTTTTATATAAAAAATTGTATATCTCTGGTCTTAAAATGTCCTATTATGTTGTTCTTCTTTAAATCCAATGTGTGCAATTTAGATGTGTTTTTTCATTTATGTTGTTTTGCTCCAATGGCAATGTTATTATTTTATATATTTCTCTTGCATTTGTGATTGTTGTGGTCTTTTGTGTGGATCCCTTCACTTTGTTCACATCTTTCATAAATGAAAATGTTGTTTACATTTATAATATTATTGTTGGGATTTCATGTTCTAGGTGTTTATATCAATATTCTTGAGATTTATACTATTAATACATTCATGTATTGATATCAATGTATTTATGGCTTAAAATTTATTTATTGTTTATAATGTAGTGATATAAATGTGTTATTATTAATGTAATGATTATTTATCATGTTTTAATGCTTTATGGTTTGTAATGTGATTCTTATATTGGTTTTGGCTTATTTTTTTATTATTGTTTTGTGTTTTAGCATTACTTATGTTTATAATATTGATGTCGTGGATTTAGGGCTTAGGTTCAGTTTACTATTTTCTTGGGTTTATAATATTAAATGATTAGGTTTATTTGTTCTTTAAGTTTGTAATATTAATAATTCCTTTGGTTTATCATTTATTCCCTTTGGTTTATTAATCCCCAATATTAATGTTTAAATAATAGTCCTAAGGATTAATATTAATCCCTTACTTTTACAATGTTTATCCCTTAAATTTATTAACATGTTGTTTTCATAATATTAACAATCCCTAGGGTTTATTGATCCCTTAGGTTTATAATATTCATAGTCATGTGGGTTGATCAATACGTTGGATTAAAAAAATTAATTCCTATTAACCCTTTCTGTTATTAATATTGATCCCTTGCCATTTTTTATCCCTTTGGTTTATGGTATTTTTCCCTTGGGTTTATTAATTCCTTAGGTTTATAATATCAAATTCTTGGGTTTCTTTGTTCTTCAAAATTTTAATATTAATAATTCCTTGGGTTCATAATCCCTTTAGGTTTTAGTGTTAATCCCTTCGTTTTATTATTCCTTTGGGTTTAGAATATCAATCATGGTCAACCATTGTCAATCATAGCAAACCATGGTCAACCATGTTTGAATGTCGCATTGTGACAATGATTTTCTCATCATCAAAATAAATCATGTTTATTTTAGTGTTTGTAGTGTTTATATTTGGGTTTAACAATGTTGGGTTTATAATATTAGTCCCTTGGGTTTAATATTATTCCCTTGGGGTTTTAGTATTAATCCCTTAGTTTTATTATTCCTTTAGGTTTATAATATCAATCCCTTGGGTTTATTATTCCCTTATGTTTATAATATCGATCATGTTCAACTATTGTCAATCATAACCAACCATGGTAAACCATGGTTGAATGTCACATTGTCACAAAAATAGACTCACCATGAAAATAAACCATGTTTATTTTATTCTTTATAATATTTATATCAGGGTTTACCTATGTTGGGTTTATAATATTAGTCCCTTGGGTTTAATATTATTTCCTTGGGTTCAAAATCCCTTGGGGTTTTAGCATTAATCCTTTGGGTTTATTATTAACTTGGTTTTATAATATAAATCATGGTCATCTTTATTAATCTCTTGTGTTTGTAATATCGATTCCTTGTGCTTCTTGATCCTTAGGTTTCTAATATTTATCCGTTGAGTTCATTAATTCCTTGGGTTTATAATATTAAATGGTTGGCTTTATTAGTTTCTTGGGTTTATAATATTAGACCTTTTTGTTTAGTATTATTCCCGTTGGTTCATAATCCCTTGGGATTTTAGTATTAATTCCTTAGGTAATAATAAACAAAAGGGACTAATATTATAAACCCAATGTATACAAACCCTAGGATAAATATTAAAAATACTAAAATAAATATGGTTGAATTAATAAAG
>APFE030463094.1:0-33921 GCA_000404065.3 Pinus taeda | reverse complement strand
GTTATTAATATTTATATAGTTATTAATAATCCTAATTAGTTGGTGTTTAAAAGAAATACCCATAGTAATTATTAATGTGGTTGATATAAGCTTATCGGCGTATATCAACCACATTGGAAAATGTGGTTGTATATATGTTTCATATAAGCCTATCGGCATTTATCAACTATATTGGTAAAGGTGGTTGTTCTAGTTGATATGCACTCGGAGTTTGCCTTTCATTTTCATGTTGCACAACTAAATCTACACGAATCTTCCAGATGAAGAACATCTAACAAACTTCTAGGTGCAAGGATTGACCCCGAGCAAGCACGGCAAGCCCAACACAAGGCATAATGAGACACGAGGCATAACAGGATGAGGGAAGGTGAAATATCTAGAATTGAATTGGACTGATCTCATGGTCATATGGTCCACAGAATGTCATGCTTAAATAGAAAAGGTAGGTGAAAACCCTAGGTCACTCATTCAAAAGAAAGGTCCATTTGCCTAATTATTTATTAATCTTTCTTCACAATTGGTTTTGCACAAGGTTATAATTCATAAGTTTACATAGAAATAAGTCCCAATTGGCGTAACCTAATTATACTAGTTGAACGACATGACAAATAATGCACTCTATCATGGAAATATGGATAATATACATACTTATTGTAATTGAGATTTTATTTAACATAGATTTATTTAAATCTTGTATCTATTAAGAATTGAAAAAATCAAATTTTTAAATTATAAATAGTTAAAAAAATGATTATAAATAGTTTAAAAAAATGATTGATATATATATTATATATATATTATGGAATGAAAATATTGTCATTATTAGTAAAATTTATTAACATAAATTTATTTATTTGATTAAAAAAGTTGAATATCGAATTTGTGGAAAACCTATAAAACTGGAGTACACTTAAAAATTTACTAAAAAACATTTAACCAAACGCCTTGAAATTTAAACTAATTGTTAAAAATATGTTCATGATGTTGGCTGGTGGATTATTGCTAAGATCATATGATAAGTAGGATATTATATTCTGAACATATTAGAGTATTCATTTGTTTGGATAACCAAAACACTTTGTTATTGTATAACATCATTCCACATATGATTGTTAAAAGTCTTGAGCTTTATATTAAACGTTTCTTGGCTCCACTTATATACATCTACAAAAATATTAATAATAATATATATAATTTTGAATAATAATAAGTTTTGAATTTTAACCATATAAAAAAATTTAATAACTTAAAATGGTTATTTATTTAAATCAATTCATAATTGAACAAAAACATATATATTAATCTAAACTCATAATGCACCTACATTTATATTTGAAAAGTTATGTACGGGTAAACATAAGTGCCCAAAGTTTGGAGGTGACCAGTGCTGCCCACTTGAAAGTTTTACATGATGACGAAGATTCCACTGTTGTACATTCTTACGCTTAGTATCTACTATGCGTTTCTGGGATAACCTCACCTTTGGCTAATAGACATCATATCTTCATATCTCACTTCAGAGGCATATCTACTATATATTAGAGGGATAACTGGTCTTCCAGTAAACTGAAAATGGATACCTTAACTTTGATGTCCAGAAAACTAAGAAGAAAGCAAAGTAGATTTAATTACAGCCTAATGGGAGGTTTTTAATTTTTTTTTTTATAGTTTTATAATTGAAATTGAAGTCTCATAAGAGAATTAAAATATGGAAATTGGATTTTAATCACACTTTATTACACAACATAATATATCAAGATGTAGTTTCATGAGGTGATTTTTGGATCTTTTTAGTAGTTTTGCCACAATGAGTCATATCAGTAACACAAAAACTCTAAATGTTAAAGATTTGAAAGGAGAAGAAGAAAGAAAAAGAAAATTTTAAAAGGATAATTCAAAAGAGTTTGTGAATTCCATGCTTACCTGTGCAAAAAAGAGAGACATTCCTCATTCAATGTTGCCAACACACAAATTTCTTTAATATCATGGAAAGGAAGAAGAATAACAATTCCCACAAAAACTTCACAAAGGAAAACAGTTCTCAAACCATTATCGTTGGAATAAAAAAAATAGATAACTGAGTTTTCTAATGTTAGGGTTAGAATAGGAGAAACCCTTATAAAACTTGAATAAAGCCATATAATTGCGTGGTCAATTATGGATGTTGAGAAAGTATGACCAGTGAGATATTTTGTCCCAAATCCAAAGTTTTTTTTTTCAACAAGACTGTGAATTCTATGAAATGTTAATTAATGAAACTATAAGGTAGGAATATATATGTTACATGGAAGACATTCTAGTCGCCGCTAGCCATGAATTCAATAAAATGGAAATTATTTCCCTCTTGGTAAAACAAGAAGGAAACCCATTTCAAAACGATGCACAAGGAAACATTATTAATTAAATACAAGTCAATGCCATTGTGGAGCAAGTTACACGCGTTAGTTAGATCCATATTCGAAAACTCCTTGAAAACCATGGAGCCAAAGATCCACCAAGTAGTGAATTATGAAATTTTTTGTAAGTGACAACACACCAAGGAAATGAACTAGTAATGACCACACAAACACAAGAATTTAGAAAAAATGGGTTACAATATTGAAAATGGCAACAAGAAATGTTAAAAATAGCATCTAGAAATTCTAATTTAATTTGTCCTTAAAATAAATTAGGAAATAAATTGTAATTCTATTCTCATAGCAACTTGCAATAGTTAACTAAGTTAAGTTGATATAGTTGGCTCAGTGAATTCGAGTTGAAAGTCTATCTAGAGTCATGTAGAGTGATTCCTAAATTTTAGGGGCCTAGGTTGAGTTCTTTTGAGTTGTAATTAGATAACTCAGTCTAATTACGTTATCGTCAGTTAAATTAGTTCTAACTATTGGAAGAACTAGTATAGGTCTAGTAGTGGATTAGTGCACCAGTGCATCATGAGTACCACACCAGTTAACTAAATATTCACTCATAAATAATTCATGTATGTCAATTCAAAGGAAGACTAAGTTGAGATTAGAGTTCATGGACAATGTACTAGCAGTTGTATAATTTTCCAGGTTGTACAGATGATGCATGCAATCAGTTGAGGACCTATGTTTGGATTGCGCAATTATGGAGAGAGAATTTCCCAATTAAATATGGCCTAATTCTCTCAGGAATTGAGCAAGAAAATATGAGCTTGAAGGCTAGGAATTGGGCTAAGTATTGGCCAAAGGAAGTCAGTAAGGAAAAGGATAGAAAATACTTGTGCAGGTTGAGTTCAAGGTTAAGGAGAGAATATTGTATTCATCCAGATTCTTTGACTAAGGGCGCAAGGAAGTAGGGGCTTAGCAAGCAACAAAATTGGCTAAGTGTGGGCTTGAGCTGGCTTATGGGGCAGAGAGTTAGATTATACTTGTGCAAGAATTATTCAGGAGGAACAAGTATTGTATTTTCTTCTCAAATCTTATGGTTAATGCAATTTAGATAGTCGGGGTTTTGAGCAGTTGCTTTCTCCAGAGAAATATTTTGTTATGTTCCATTGATATTCTTCCTCTTTCTTCTTATTGTTTTCATCGATCATTTTTTGTTTCTGCTAAGAAAAGTAGAGTAGATTCTTGTCTTTTGTTTTAAAAAATTACATGAGTTATTGAATCTACAAGTAAAAATCTACATACAATTAACTATATTGATAAATGAGTATGAAATTACCTTTTCTTCCTCAAGAAAAATGAATTAGTTTTGTGCAATCACATTACCATCAAAACCCCCGGCATAAACAAACAAAATGGCTATGGAGGACCGAGGTACCTTGTCCAGTTACAGAGCAACACCATGTCTGCATAGGCCAAACCAATGGAACATAATGATGGTGAAAATTGGGGTTGAGGTTTTATAACAACCATAAAAATATTCCACCATCTGATTTTGAAGTCTTAATCTAAGCCATTGGTGTGGTGATCGTACCTAGGTCTGACAAGGTCACATGAAATGGGTATCGTATTATTCTTGTCAAATCCCAAGTGTAGTCTAAGGGTTGACATTGTATGATTTATGTCCCATATAAAATAAAAAATGTGGCATAATATTGATTAACAATTGAGTGGTTAGTATTTGCTTGGGGATTTGAAACTCAAACTACAGTTTTTGGCTGATGATTTTCGATATCTTAGTTGACATGTGGCATTTGGGTGACAATATCTAGCAACTGAATTGGTGTATGACACTTGGTGTGTTGTGCAACGGGTCTAGATTTTGGTGCAGCCTTAACATAATTTTTTATGAAAGACGACTAATAACTGTACATAACAAGACAAAATATGTATGACAACCAGTCCATTGGCATCATTTCGCAGTAAGACATAAACCTCATAAACCAATCAAATTGCAAAAAAAAAAAAAAAATAGTTTATAATGTTAACTTTATTAAAATGTTTTTAATTTTTAGTCCAACCATCCATTAATCCATGCCCAACTTAGGAATTGATTTTTTTTATCCTATGCCTTGCAGCAAGGATAATAAGAGTGATAATAATAATGATTATCTCCTCACCTTCCATTGTCAGGTGAGACATTCTTCTTATGATGTAATTTAACAAGATTTATCTAATTCATATAGTTCATTTTCCTCAAAAGATCATATTGAATCGAGTGCTCAAGTAGGTGTGACCTTAGCACTAGGACCTTGATTGAACACCCTCCCCCCTAATTATCCTCCCACTAGATTTTAGCTTCACTCATCTCGAGTGTGTTAATCCTTCCTATAGTTATTCCTTTCCCTCTATCGAGGAGTGAGATTTCTTAAACACCCTCTTGTTCAAATTTAGGTTTTTTTCATTCTAATCCCCCCTTGTACAACACACTCCTCTGGGTTGATCAAATAAAATTCTTAGTTGATGGTGTGCTTTAATATGATGTCAAATTCGTTGTGCTCAATCTCAAATGCAAAAAAATAACCTGATTAGAAGAGTGTTGAATCAAGAGATCACAGCTTGGTTCAAGATAGATCATGTTCCAAAAGATCTTAAGCAAGTGCTGACTGGAGTGAGAAAGAGATCACTTTATTCCTCAAGAGACCTGGGTACGATCATTTGAGAGGAGGATTCCTTATCTTGAGTGATATATTGATCTCTTCACTCAACATGTCCTCTTCTTCTTCTAACCCCTGATTCTTCGATTTGTGTTCTTTCTCTCATCAACTCAGATATCTAAGTTCTCTAAAATCTTCTCGATCAAGTTGTTCGATCAATCAAACAAAGATCATGGGCAAGTACTCAACAGAAATATCAACCACACAAGGACTTGTAATAAATATCAACATCAATCATTTCAATCTAATCCTCCTTCTAATTATTTTTATTTTAAAATGAAAAATGACTTCCACCTTTGAATTTTGCTAACAAAGCTATCATTTAGCCTTTGCATGATGAATTCATGTTGATGTCATCATGTGGGCGACCATGGACCCCAAGGGTTAGGTTTGAGTCCATGGTCAGATGGCATGGTCATATGGTTAAGTGAATGCGGTTGAGTGAAAATATGAAGATCACATGAATGAGGTCACACAGTCAGTGTCAGAAAAGGGGGGTTAAGCCCATATTATACAGGTAACATCATATGGAGTTCCCTTCCAGTAGCAGCTGGAAAATGAGTGAAGGTTGGAGCCTTCAGTAGGTCGGTGCCTACATACTAGTAAATGGATTAGCTAGTACAGGAGCTAAGGGGGTTGTAGCTCCCTTCCAATAGAAACTAGAAAATGAGAGAAGGTTGTAGCCTTCTGCAAGTAGAAGCCTGCGTACTGGGATAAGATTGCTCCAGTATAGAAATATTGTAAAAAGAAGTTTCTTATTAAAGGGCAGAGCGAAAGCAAAGCTAGTTTGGTTTGAGTCCCAACAAAAGGATTTTTTCAAGTTGAAGCATTGTCTTTACTCTACAATTTTGCTCACATTACCAGACCTAAAACAACCATTTGAAATTGAGATAGACGCCTTAAACTATGCTATTGGTATAGTCTTACCCAACAGGGGCAACCGGTGGCATTTCATAGTGAGACGCTTTCAAATATAGTTCGAAAGTATCCCACTTATGAAAATGAGATGTATTGTATTGTGCATGCCTTCACAATGGAATGAATTGATATCAACCTACTCTTCCATTTTGAATAGAGGTTATGAATTATTCATGGAACTCAAACTGGGTTGATCTTTTTCAGTTTCTTTTTTCGAGTGGTTCTATGCTTCTTCCTGATATCCTAATTGCCCATATGCTTTTTCCTCTTCACTAGAACCCCGATCTTCTGTGAATATCATGATCTTATTTCTAATGGCCATCAAGAGAATATTTACATTATGATTTATATCTGTGCCTTGTTGTTCCTATCGTGGAAACCTCTCCTCTACAAGACACAAGGGTTATTCACATACTCGTTGGCCATGATTAAGGTTTTATGACTTATGGCCCAGCTGATATAGATCCCTTGCAAATATCCACAACATACCAAAAGAAATCTAGTCTGATACCAACATAATCCATAAACTACTGTGGATATTCCAATAGACAATTCATCATAACAAATCTGATAAAAGTACACTTAAGGATCCTAAATCTACATTATTACAATTTTCTTTCTCTTTAGATTTATATATCTATCGATTACTGTTAATAGCATATACATGTGATATAAAATTATTCAAGAAATAGAGAAGAGTGAGATAAATGCTCACATATACATTTGACAAAATATATGACCTGGGAAATCCTTTCGAGAGAAAAACCCAACTAGAAGGTGATGTCATTATTCTCTCTTTCTTTGAATAGAAAATGTCCATGAGTATAAAGAAGTATGGCCTATGTCCTATGAGCTACTACAATGCACCAATCATTTCTGTGTGCTCTATCTCATATCCCTCTCAACTATATTTTCTCAGTTATGGAGAAAATGTACTCGAAAGAATGGAACCCCTTTTCCTCTTAGTGGCCCAATTATAACACAACCTGATAGCCTACTGGTGGTTAGGTTAGACTACCTCAACTCTCAACTAGAGTTAGAATATATACTCTTATATAGACTTATTCAATGTAATCAAGTGTTAGCCCCTTTTCCATGCATTATGGGGGCGAACATGACATCCTCTCAAATTATGGTGGTGAAAAGAAGAAGACCAACTTATGAGTGGCATAAAATTTGCATATGGATTCTGATCGATTCAATTGATGTGTTGTTGCAAAACACTGTGTGTAGCATAGGAAAAAAATGTGAAACACTAAAGTGGAAAATTTTTACCCCAAAACTTATTGTTTGATTCCTCAAAACACTCTGAGAAGGTTTTAGACACTAATTTGCCAAACTAGGTCTAGTTGGTAAAATGGGTTATGTGAGCTAATTTCTCCACTTTTTCCACTTTGAAAACATTCATATGGATGACAAACAATATAATGACCCAATCTGGATAATTTTAGCATATTAAATTTATCAAAAACTCAAATAACTTCAAGGACCCCTATCCTCATGTAATGAGACCTTCCAGAAGGTCAAGTAGCCATACTACTTCATGAAGAGACTTGTGGCTTCTTTCATCATCAAGGACAATCCTCCTTCTACTATCCACTACACCCCCTTTGAAGTCAATAACATATTCTTGTTATCAATGACAACGCTGTCTGCAACAAGTGGTTCGTAGCATTAATGATTATTAAGGCCATGATTTCAAACATGTTGTAAAGTTAACAAAAAAGTGGGTGTTATTGATAGCACCCATATTTATTTCAAGCGTTGATTTTTAGGAAAATTAAAATGATATTGGTTTTCAAGGCCACAATTTCAAACAAGCTATAATTCTAGTTCCCTAAAAGTTTGTGATATTGGGAGCACACCTTATTGCTTTGAGGGTCATTTTAAGGTGTTTGTATGCAACTTTATGAGGATTTAGGCCATCAAGGAAAAATATTGTCATTTTAAGCTTGGAAAAAGTAGCGACTATGAGAGCAACCCTTTTTTCTTTGGGGTTGATTCTAGTGTATTTTACTAAAAAATAGGGGTAATTAATAACACCGTTTTCATTTTGAGGTCATAGTTTTTATCATGTAGATAATTATGTTATTAATGATACATGGGTAGGGCATACTATACAATTAAGTCCACCATTGATAATATTTTGAAAAAATGTTGCCAAGTTTATTATTGTGCACTATATATGTATTGTTGGTGCGATGCTTAGGGCTTGCTTATTGGTGGGAAAGTTCTAAAGTCATGAAGAAACATGGAATTTTAAAAAATATGAGCTTTACTATCCTTCATGCACAGAGAAAGGGTAATGGATGAACCACTCACCTACCAAGAGGAAGGATAATGATGAGAAGATTGAATGGCCGACTCATTCAAATAGGTAGAGGGAGAAGGTGAAGAAGTAGAATCGAATCCCTCACCTCATCATTGGATAGAGAGTGAGGGATTTATTCTAAAAAAATCTCAAGAAAAAGACAATAACAATGTTGAATGCCAATTGATCACACTAGTGCATGTTATTATGGTATAAACACTACCTATTAGGAAAATAGACTTACCCAAAAGTATGATACTTAGATTATAAAATGCACTTCAGAGTTTTTGTATTTAATTATGCATAGCTTTTATTGATTAAAGATTAAAAAAAAACATTTGTAGAAATGAGAAGGTAAACATATCTCAATAGGATAATGTGGAAAGTTACTTTAAATTTTGATTTAAAACTATATATTTTAATTAACGATAGGTTTAAAAAGATTTGAATTGGATCATGTGTCACACAAAGCAGAAAACATAAAGAAACTTGAAAAGATTGTTTGAAAGCTACGTGGAATAGAGTAAAAAATTTATGAAATTATTGAAAAGAGAGGAGATACATGGATCAAAAGGTGATGAATATGATTTTTTCCTTTTGATTTTTAGAGAGTTAATCAGATTTTTGGAATTCAATTCAATTTCCGACTTTGGGTAGGGTTTATGGCCCTTGCGGCAGTGTCTGTAATTCCTTCTTGGCGACATCGTCGACGTTCTGTCCGCTGAAAAATAAATATATATAAATATAATATTTTCTCTCCTGTCCATGGAGTTTATTTAAACACAATTCCTTTATATATTTCAAATATATATGTATATTATACTTTCTCTCCTGCCATGGAGTTTATTTAAACACAATTCATTTATATATTTCAAAAATCACCCAAAATTTATCAAAGTGAAACTTGACCCTTATTGAATGCATCCCTTTATAGCATTGAAGGCATGTCGTTGGCATTTCAGTGATTTGTTGTAAAATTTATGGAAATGGATACATACATATTAATGGTCGATCGGTGATTTGACGTATGGATCCTTTACGTATGGCCATTGCACGAGCACAAGACTGCAGACTTGACTCGCTCCGAGCTGGACCCATCTACACATTAAGAGAAAGCCAGAACATGTAGTGCATTTGTAGGAAATCATTATGAGAGGACGATTTCTTTACCAGTCTGCACCAACAATAAATGATACATTGTTATGCCTTCCGAACCCTATCTTGTAAAGTGATAAGTTATAGCTATCAAATCTTGATTGTCCTTGTAGTTGCAACTTGTCATTTAATGAGGATTTAGGATTGAGGGCGATTCCTATTTCCAACTTTATAGAAAAGTTATTGAGCTTGACATGTGCTGGAGATAGCCCCATATAACACGCCTTTTTTTTTCTTCTAGTCATCACCGCGCGCGTGTTATATCTGGCTATCTCTGGCGCATGTCAGGGCGCAATAACTTTTCTATGGGGTTGAAAATAGGAATCGCCGAGGATTGAGGCCATCTTGCCAACAATCCCTGTGCCCTGGAGCATCCGGTACTGGTAAATGGAAAATAAATGGGTGTAATGACATTTTCAAAAAAATGTTGAATGTCAAAAATACGTTTTCCCATGTTAGGAAAAGAAGGTATTGGAAAATTCTAAATGTCAAATTTCATTCCTAGTTGTACTAAATGCTAGATAAGTATCCTTCCCTTGATCGAGACCTAGTCTATATTTGAGCAGACCCACTTGCATATCCCCTATATTCAAATTATATAGAAGAAATAGAGCTAGAAGCTCACCGGGGTTTTCTATATCCAGTCAAATAAGCAGTCCTAGCAACTATAGCACATATATATGTTTTAAGTCCACAGTAGCCAGTTTCATATCTCGTTCTAGCCAAATTCAGAACCATAGATGTTTGGGTAGTAACTAGGGTTCCAAAGGTTGTTTGGGCTCTAAGGATTTATTGACCACCTATAGTTATTGTTGCTACCTTTGAGCATGATGGGTAGGATGAATTCTTTGCTTTAGTGAGGGCGTAGACACTGTTGCTACCCTGAAATTAGTAAGAATGTTGGTTCAAATGGAATCATAATTGTTATTCGTGCTTTATATGGCGCTGTATTTCAATGGGGTGCCGTGAACCCTGAAATTGGTTAAGATGTTGCTACTTTTCATTAGATGGTGTCAAAATAACCCATTTGGAGCAACCAATATTTGTGGAGTTATAGCTCCACTAATACATGGAGCAATATATACCATTTTCTAAATTTTATATCTGACTAAATCCAACAATTAGCATATACTACCTCCATGCATTAATAAAACTATAACTCCACAAATATTGATAGCCATGAATTCGGTGTAGATGGTGATGACAGCGAGAAGGATTAATTGTGCGGGTAAAATATTTGGGTTGACGAGGCCTAGCATCATGTGTAAAAAGTCAACCCGTTGAGCCCTCGGTCCTGAGAGGACCGAAAAAGGGTATCCTTCTAGGGTTCCGAGTAGCTTATTTCCTACAAACATGTGATGAATTAGCCCACCTAAAGGAAGTGATTATTGTTCGTGAGCATTTCTTGTATTGAAAACTATGGACATACATTTTTACACGGGCAACGTGGCTTACAGCTTCCAAAGCGGGAGGTCCTTTTTCAAACCCTCTCTATTACCGTTTGAGAATATGGATCGTGACCAGTGATCAAATTTGAAGTGTAGGTCTTAATTTCATTTAGAAGGGCACACATTCATGTAACACTTCCATTATGAAAAGCATAAAAAAAGGAGTAATTCAATTGACAATAGTAAATTATTTTCAAATTTCTTTTTATTTTTTCACAAACAAAAATATACTTCTATGTCAAAGGCTGCATTAATAAATGCATTACTCGTACAAGTGTGATTGAGAAATCTAACCACATAAGATTAATGGATAGCTAGGAGACCTATATCCCTCCTCCAGTTCAGATAAGGATTAATTTTGTAGGAAATTTTTGTGACCAGAACGTTCAAGCCAATATAGAAGTAGCTCAATCAAATTTAAGTTTATTGCATGAATGAAAAGATTCAGTAAAATACTAAACAGGTTTAGGATTCAACGAAAGTGTGTACAAAGGTGTATATGTTTTTGGTATCTCCTTTTTTAATATGAAAACATACCAGGAATTGGGAATCCTCAAACAAATCAAGTCTAGTATATTAGGAAGCCTGTTGAATGCCCTCCTCTCCAAGCATAAATCATGCTTAAACTTTGCTTGATAGGCATTCGCTGAATGATGAATCTATGTTCATCTCCAGCTTAAATCGTTGTCAAACCTTGCTTTGGGCAGCCTTCAGGCACAACCCAATGAAATTACAGACCTAATACATGGCCCATATTGACATCTAGTCGCTCTCAATTGAAACTACCAAATGTAATGGTATCAAAGGGTAATTGTGACATAACAATTATAAGAACTTCCATCATATGCAACAATATAGAAAAACAACTCAAAAAGAAACTATTGATTTTGAAATGGGAGCAACTCAGAAACTACCAAATGTAATGGTATCAAAAGGTAATTGTGACATAATAATTAATAAGAACTTGCATCATATGAACAATTAGAAAAAACAACTCAAAAGGAAACTGTTGTTTTTGAAATGAGAGTTTCTGAAATGAGAAAAAACAACTCAAAAGGAAACTGTTGTTTTTGAAATGGGATTTAAGTTTTAACATGAAAAGAAATTTACAAATTCAACATTCTTAAAATTCTAATTTGAGAAAAAATGAAATTTAAAAAAAGGGTTGACAATTTGACAGCGCTTCTTAAAAAATTTTAAGATATTATTCCAATTTTTTTTTAAATGACAAAAATCAATTTTTAAATTTTTTTTGACTGGTAAAATTTTCTCAGTACTTCTCTGACGTGCCAGAGACCCTTTGAAGGGCTCTGACGTGTTCAATTTTGATCCCTGATCGTGACAATAGGAACTATGTCATGTTCACTTATGGGTCACAAGTACTTTAGCTTCGTGCATTTCTGATTTCCGTGGCATTGTTATATCAGAAACTGACAAGTCTAGATTAGGTTCAAATGATTCAGCTCTTACAGAAATTGCAAAGATGTCACAATCTGTTCTGGAACATTTTAAATTAATGGGCATCTCTTAGCATAGAAGCACTTTAGTCTTCTAGTTATGAAAGGAGGAGGGAATTGGTGTACATCAAATATGGAATTGGGTGGAGTAATGAGCTATTAGTTTATAATTTAAGGGGAATAAATGGGCATGACTTTCTGAATGTCTAATATTAGGAGGAGGGAGGGATTTTGTTAAATCTGTTCACTTTATTAGAGTTGATTTTTCTTCATTTATTTTTGCCTTTGACCCTGGACCATGAAGGAAAGTTAAGTAAAGTAAATATTTCTTTCCTTCTAAAGTCATTTTTAACTATTTGTTCATGCAATTATTTTAAAGATTTAAATATATTATTGAGCACTTAAAATCATTTTTAACTCTTTATTCATGCAATTAATTTAAAGATTTAAATATATCATGTAGTAGTTTGGCAAGTGTAAATGTAATCATCCACAACTTATAAAATCACTTTTAACTATTCGTTCATGTAATTAATTTAAATATTTTAAATATATCATCGAGTAGTTTAACAAGTCTAAGTGTAATTATTTGCAACTTTCAATAAGGTTTATGATGTTTGAGAGAATTTTTTGGTGTAAATCACATGATATTTTTTTTATCAACGCGTTTTGAACTAACCAGTGTGGTTCATCATCAAGACAAGTTGAAGAATCAGTTCCAGTTTTGCATGTTAAATAGTAAGAGCGGAACCTCCAATGACTATAATTCTAGATTAGGTAACGGTTAAAATGACTAACGCTAAAATACACTGGGAAACTGTTAGATGGACATGACTTCTCCAAACTGAAACAGAAAAGCAATCACTACACCCGTGGATTCTGAATGAATCCACCAAGGGAAAATGGGTGCTCGCTCAATCTCTCTAAATCACCCAAGAGTTTCTGTCCTGGGGCTACCAATGGAGTAGAGAATCGGGTTCTCAACCTCACATACAAGAAACAATATCAAAACCAAGATGTCCTCCAATAGCCTCCTCCTCCTCTTTTATAGATCTGATGGGCCCCTCTAGAATATTCTATTTTATTATTATTTTAATCATGGAGCACTTTCCCCCTTTTATTTTAATTAAAATGTTCTTTTAATGTGGGAAAAAGGTAAATTGGCCACTATGTCTTCTCAGGGCACTGAAACTCCCATCCAAAAGTCCCATCATGTAGATCTTCTCATTCTGGTTCCAACTAGCTATTACACTAAGGTGTTCCATCAATTAATCTCCCCGGAATGCCACCTCGAGCATAATTAATTAAGTTATGCCCAATAATAACGCTGATTTTTGAAAGTTGTCGGAATGCAACAGAATGAAAGGAAGGCTATGCTGATGATGGAATATGCCAAGTGAATGCCATAAAATCCCATTAAAACCCCTCAAAACTCCATTGGGACCCCTGGTGACATAAAACTACTCCACTAACCTGGTCATCCCTTGTCCTGGAAATCCACCCTAGTTGTACTATGGAGAAAAATAAAAATGGGGACATGACAGTCCTCCCACCCCAAGATTGCTTTCCCTCAAGAAATCCATAGTTGTGGACCAATCTGGTGGTCCCACACAATTGAGACCCAATGCCAGGATCCCATACAAACCACTGGGTGATACTCTGCTCCTACGTCAAACCATCATGAACGAACTGTAGAAAATTTGTGATAGGTTAACCTGATAATGTAATATAAATCAAAGCAAAATACTATAACCTACTTCTACTATCAATTTGCGGAAGCTTAAAGATCGAATTGAATAATATAACCAGAAGAAGAAGAATTAATGGCACAATACACATGAAAATACTTTGGGGAAATCCTCAGATAAAAACCCCACACTATTGTATTATCATATATGATGGAACTACATAGGAATTATACAATGCCTTAGCTCTCATAGCTAGCCAACTCTCAGTAAAATCCTCACAGATGCTCACAGACAATCTTGGCTTCTCTCCAACCTTCCTCTCTGCCCTCCAAGCTCCTATTTCCTTGAGTTGTTCCTTGCGGATGATTAGCCTATCACCAAGTGGAAAACCAACCTTCAAAACTGCGCAATCCTCAAGGATGAATCCTTGACTGTATGCATGAGTTTTCTCCGTGAGAAAACACACGCAACTGAGAGTACACTATCCTTGAACATTAATCTCAACTGGGTCTTTCTCAGAATAGACATGCATGAGTTTCTAATGAGAGAATTTTCAGTTAACTGGAGTAGTACTAGTTGAGTGCATTAATGCATCAACTGACTCTTAACTCACTATTAGTTCCTCAAACATTTTGGAACTAATTTAACTAGACTTAACTCAGTAAACTGAGTTAACTAATTACAACTCAAATATAGCTCAATCTTATCTCCTTAATTTAAGGGATACCTCTTGCATGACTTCAGAAAGATTTCTAACTTGAATTTCTCCAACTAATTAGTTTAAAATAAATTAATTAATTATTTCCAAGTAGTTGTTAAGACTAATTTTGATTTTAATTCACAATCTAATTCAAGGACAAATTAAATTGGAATTTTCTTGTTTCCATATTTCAACACGAACCCCTCAATGCCCAGATCCTAGACAAATATCTGATTGAACATGTCATCAACAAATTCTCCTGGATCCCGTTGCCACCAAGAAGGGGCATCAATGCTCCACGTCTCATGCTGTGCTATAGCTCCGACTGTGAATGTTGCTCCATCCACTGCGTACTAACTCATCACCTCTATCCAATCCAACCCTTGGCATAAACCAAGGTCAGTCTCATCATACTCATGATGTGCTGAAATACTAATGAGTGGCTAGCCTACATCCTGCTGCCAACTGAAGCATGTAATATCCCTCACCTCTAAGGGCTGATGTAGTACACTACTCCTGACTAAAAATGATACTCCATCAATCCAACTCATGATCTCTTTCCAATCCAATGCATGGATTCATGTGCAAGGAATACATCTTCTATGTTGATATTGATCCATGATCAACCCCTGATGCTTCACTTGGATAATCAAAACTTGTTCAATAAATCCTGCCTTTCTCCCTCTAATGGGAAAAAGTGGGCAAACTGTGTTGCAAGCCCTGTCTATGAATTCCTGGAGACGACATCTACTTGAATATGTTGCATCTTTGCTAGCTGCACCTCATCAATGGGTAGACCCAAGGATGGATGCACCACCATCTCCAACTGCTGCCACCTACTAGCCTCCTGTAAAACTACCTCGTCAATCTCCAGCACCTCCTAACGACAGATGTCTGCAAATACTACCTCCCTGGAGGCTACCTGCACATCAATCTACTCGACTTCAATGACTGGCCCCAAGGGTGTCTGCTCATCCTCCATTCTGGGCTCAACATGAACCACTAGCTAACTCTCCAAAAATGGCTCATCCCGCACACTGTACAAATTGTCCTCCTCATGTCCTTGCACTGCTGAGTGATCTTCATGCTGGGCCACCACCAATGGCTCATTTCTCAAATCCTCCTGAGTGTCTTCTCCTGGGCTTTCTTTATGCATGGAATCAAATTGTTGTTGAGTATCTGCAATCATCAAACATAGAGGCATAGGTAGGTTGCTATCACACAATTTTTCATGCTCCTCAAAGGTGTTTCCATGCAAGTTAAAGAATTCTACATGCAACTTTTGCTTAAACATGAGCCCTTCATTTCTTTGTTGACTCGAGTTTTTTATCATTCCTCGCTCTTCTTTAGTTTTTGCTTCTTTGTCAGTTTTACATGTGTGATCTGGTGCCCATGCTCCTTGACATATGAAGCAAATATGCTCTCGCCTCATTTGATTTCGGCTCTTCTTTGGGATTTCTTGAGACTGTTTTTGCTTTGGTTCCTCATCCTTCCCAAATCTAAACCCTCCCAAAAATATTCTCATAAAATTTCTCCTGATGATAGGGTAAGCACTAAGGGCTGTGAACTACCTCAGTGCCTCATCCATTAGCCAATAAATTATAAAATTTCAAGCTCCCCTTACTGTTGTTGCAAAGGCCCAACAAAATAACCCAAATAATTAATTCACACTACCCAGAAATTATGTCATTGATGCTGAAGATGAATTGGTGTTTTTGCCCTCAATACTACCCCAAAAAGTCTAAAAATTTAACCTGAGGCTCCTCACACCAAACCCATAAAAACCTAGAAATGATTTGGCTTAAATCCAAGCCAAGATCAAGCTCACCAAGTGGTGTGAATTACCCAGTTCATTAATAAAACGAATTGATGAAGGAACATTGATTTACAGCCTGCATACTACCTTAAATAATATGAAATTTTAACCACGAACTCCTCTCATAAAACCCAGAAAAGCCCATCTTTTTTTTGGGTAGATTCCAAAAGATACAAAAAGCCCCGATTTAGTGCAAGTTTCCTACTCCACCCAACTCAACACATTGCTCCAAATAAGATAAATTAATATCACAATGCTCCACCTCTTTAATCCATCAAATTCATTGAAAAAATGTTGTCAACAACAATCTTGGCACAAAAATAAAAATTCGTAACAAAGGATGACTTTGGCACTTCCAAAATAAACCCTCGAATACTTAAAACTGAAAACTTGAACCCGCAGGCTGAGCCAAGTTCGATGCTCTAATACCACTGTAATGTCCCAAATGTAGAGAATTTGGGACAAATGCTTCAAATCAAATTACCTAACACTTAATAGGAAATTGCCATGGAAACCCAAACACCATAAATTTGAAGGAAACTGTAAAACCACAAATTGCATAAAATCTCATTAAAAATCACAACATGAGGAACAATGACAAATGCAACAAGCAAAATGCAGCTTTATTATATATAGATAGATGCCAATGCAATAGCTAGGAATGACCCTTTGGTCTCCAAACTAAAATAGAAAAGAAATCACTACACCTGTGGATTCTGAATGAATACACCAAGGGGAGATGGGTGCTCGACCAATCACTCTAAATCACCTGAGGGTTTTCATCGTGGGGCTACCAATGGAGTAGAGAACCAGGTTCTCAACCTTATATACAATAAACAATATCAAAACCAAGATGTCCTCCAATGACCTCCTCCTCCTCTTTTATAGATCTGATGGGCCCCTCTAGAATATTCTATTTTATTGTTATTTTGATCATGAAGCACTTTTCTCTCTTTTATTTTAATTAAAATATTATTTTAATGCGGGAAAAAAGGTAAATTGGCCACTATGTCTCATCAGGTCCCAGAAACTCCCATCCAAAATTCCCATCATGTAAATCTTCTCATTCTGGTTCCAACGAGCTATTACACTAAGGTGTTCTATCAATTAATCAATTAATTGAGTTATGCCCAATAATAATGCCATCAAATCCCATAAAAACCCCTCAAAACTCCATCGAGACCCCTGATGATGTAAACTTGCTCTACTAACCTGGTCATCCCTGTCCTAGAAATCCACCCTAGTTGTACTATGGAGAAAAATAAAAATGGGGACATGACACATTTTTTTGGTCATATCTTTGGTTAATGATGATTATGTTACACAATTATATTATATTATCTATATATTATATATATATATTATAAATATTATATATATATATATATCAACTACATTTACTAATAACAAAACCAAATTGGTGTATGAGACCCCCTTGTTTGTGGGACAAGGGACCCACCTTCATGCAAGGATTTGACTGCTAAGTTTACGAAGGCATACATACTCTAGCCCCTTTTGGTTTTGAACTCGTGACCTCTTAAGAGGAAACACATGCTCTTAACGATTAGGCCCACTCAAACTGTATACTAATATGATTATGTATATGATTAATGTATACTTTTGTTACTATGATTTTGCAATATAAATCCATATTATTAAACTAAATATTTTGAACCCAAATATTATGAACCCTAATAACAACGTTAATAGTAAACTTTAATATAATTAAAGCTAATTATATTCCCTCGTAAAAACCTTAATATTATAAACTCTAATATAATTGAACTAAATCAACCATAGCCATCTTTAATCACAAACCCTAATATTATTATAAACCCAATATAATATAATATTATAAAGCCAATATAATAATTCAGGACCAACATAAAGGAGGTAGACTCCACGTCAACTCCAAGATGACATTTGAGTCATGAGGCATTCGTGGTGTAGTTTCAATGGTGAAGGGAAGTGGGGATCGAATAACGGATGCAAGGGCATCAGGGCCAAGAGGTCATCTGGTGGCAAGGCATCGATGTGAAGGAGAGGGGACATGATCCCGGCTATAGCACATTAGGGATAACGCTACCAAGCGCAGGTTGAAGGACTAGATGACATATTTTGCAAGGAAAAGCATTATAATGGGAGAAGATTGGATTGCATAAACCGTGAAGCTAAGTGCCTACTATGATCAAGTGGTCAATTCTAGCTCTCAAACATATGTTTCAGAGAGATTAGAACTCAAGGGCTAAGATTAGGAAATTTGAGCTTTTAGGCAGGCAAAACAATTAAACCATTGAAATAAGCAAAGTTTAAATTGGGGCCAAATTTTGAGGTTTGTGGGTATCAAATAGAAATCAAATCACCTGAATTTTAACTGAATTTTAAGTGAAAGCATTGTAGTAGACAAGTGGTGTTGTCGTTCGTGAGAGGGAGCAAAATTGTAGAAAATTTAAAGAAGTTGAGTTCTTATTACCCAGAAAAAAATAGAATGTGTGCACGAGAATAAATGAAAGAAATAAATATAAAAAAAATAATATAAATCCAGGTTAACGTGACTACCAAAATGAAGATGTACATCAAAGTTTTTCTAATTGTTTATGATTTTTTTTTTAGTGTTTTTATAAGAGAGATATTTATCCTGGTTGAAGTTATAGCGGCGTTCCCTACAGATACAAATACATGATACACATCCGCAATAGAAATTTAAGATTCGTATAGCTTTCATGGGGGAGAAATAGAAAATACCCAAAAACCAGCCATCAAGCTTTTGTGAGGCTTGACTGTAAATATCATCACATATTGATCACTACTTGTCCTCATCGATGACAGGCTACAGGTCTTCAAGTCACTCCTCCAGTACATTACTACAACGGAGGAGGAGCGGCGACCTACCTCTGAAATGCTTACATTCTTGTATATATTTTCTAAACATAGAAAAATCACAAATCCCATAAAAATAATTCGTCGAGTTAAGGAAAACCTAGCAGTTGGTTGTTTGATGAGTCTTGGTGATGGCTTGCTCAGTGCGCACTCTATTCTTGGGCTTCTCGACCTCGAGGCTTACGAATGTGGGATATTCGCGGATGCTGTTAGCCGAAGGGATGATCATAATCTGTTCTTTGGCATACATTTTTTGCTGCGATTCTGGATCCTTGAAGGAGCATTTTTGCTCAATGATATTTGATGGCTGAGATTTTAAAATCTCAACGATGATGTCTTTGTCTTCTTAAGCGTAAAAATCCCCCAATTTGGCGGTGCAGAATTCATCCAAAAGCTTGGTTTGGCAGCTTCCAACGTGTATATTTTGCAGTACCATGTCGGGAGCCGAGGAGAAAAAAGGCTTCAACTACACGTCCTGCATGACAACGCTGGCCCCTGATGTGTTCGACGACGGTGTCTTTGGACTGAAGCTTCAACTTTCTTCAATGAAAATGTACCGCCGAATTCTTCGAGATGCCGTGGTTTCAATTTCAAATTTCAAACCAATTTAGAATAATGAATGGCCGGGTTCAAGTTCTTGTTTTGGCGGGTTTCTCTGGTGGTGGCATTCAAGGCGGAGGCCACTGACTGACCGGAAATCCCACGAGAGGAGCCGCCGGAAACAGTAATTATCATATGCCATGATATGTATGATATCTCTGCAATGTCAAATGGGGTGTATTGAACGCTCAATATTGCTTGCCCATGCTCATGCCCATACATGATGATCTACCGATACGTCGTACTGTAACACGGTAAGGGAGAGCATTAATGGATCCAGTAACGGTAAGGGAGAGCATTAATGGATCCAGAAAGGACAGCATTAATGGATCAATAATTTGTAAAGGAGAGCATTAATGGATCAATAATTTGGAAATAGGCTTTGCCCCCTGGCCAATTCCATCAACTTTTTAATGGCGGGACTTCACTTGTGAGCTGTGAAGTGCTTCGCTGGCTCTGATCATTTTGCTCAAATGAAACTCTACCGCAATTGCTTCATTTAACTTTTTCTTCGGCGTTCAGGTTTCCAAATTCCAGCCCGGGCATCAATTTCTGCTGGAGCTTTTGGGATTGAGATTGAACCACTTCCATCTTTAAATCAGAAAATGGGTTTCGAAAAATACGATATGGATTTCGCTCCGGTCCCTGCAGGGCTTCTTTTGTTGAGCAGCTACCGTGCATGGCTTCTATACAGAATAAAACGCCATCCCACAACCACTGTGATCGGACTCAATGCCCTCAACAGAGAAATCTGGCTCGATACAATGATGGCGGTAAGTCAATTCCCTCATATTTCCTCCTCACTCGTTTGGATTGCTAGACTATATGGTTGGTTCTTGATTTTCGTCTTTTTATTCCAGGATGGAATCAAGAACGGTGTGCTGGCAGTTCAAACCCTACGGAACAACATAATGGCCTCCACTCTTCTTGCATCCACGGCCATCACTCTCAGTTCCCTCATCGGCATACTGGTCGGCGGCTCTGGATCGGGGGGCGCGGCCGCTGCTATTATATACGGAGATGACAGCAGAATGGGGTATTCTGTCAAGTATTTCGCCATTCTTGTTTGTTTTCTGATAGCATTTCTGTTCAGTGTTCAGTCCATTAGGTACTATAGCCATGTCAGCTTTCTCATAAATGTGCCTGCTGGCAAACCTGGGCAAGGGCACTCGCAGGGCTATGTGAGCCAAGCGTTGAATAGAGCGAGCTGTTTTTGGTCTTTGGGGGCTCCGAGCTTTCTACTTTTCCTTCCCTCTTTTTCTCTGGACGTTCGGCCCCATTCCCATGTTTGTGTGTTGTTGTATCATGATTTTCACCCTCTACTTCTTGGACATTGCAACAACTTCCTATACAGAGACATCTCTGTTGCTTTCTCTTCCAAGAACTGTGGAAGAGGGGTGTTCCCCAATGAATCAGGGGAATGGTAAGGTGTAATTCATATGTTTTCATTATTTTTTTAATAAAATATATCATACTAAATGTATCAGTAGCCAGCCTTGATTATCTGTTTGAAGTTGAGGGATTATTTAGGGTTTCAGTTTATTGTGGCTTTGTATCACCTAAAAGATAAAGATGAAAACTCACAAAATATTCAACCCAAAAAGGAGAGTGAATGTTATGCAAATTCTTACGATACAGTGAAAAGAAATACCGCCAGGTGCAAATCCAAGGCATATTCAGGAGAGTAATGGGAGGTTAAGAAGGAAGAAACCAGGGAAAATTCCAGGAATATTTAGTAAGATACATGTGCTTTATGCTTAGTGCTTGGCACTGATGCTAGTTGTCCTTAATGTCAACAGATACCGTTGGCAGCATATCTAACAAAACACAAAAGAGAACTTGGTTGGAAGTTCATCTGACAAAAGAGAGTTTATTCCTGAAATTTTGGCTTTTTAGGACACACAAATTGTTATAACTTGATTGGAATTCATCTGACAAAAGAGATTTTATTCCTGAAGATTTGGCTTTTTTGGGTACACAATTTTTTATAAATTGCAAGATGATTTGAAGTGTACTGCAGAATATTTTCTGTCTTTTTTGCTACTTTTCTCAAACGCACCAGATGAACTCCAGGCTTATTCAACAAACTAAGCCCCAAATGATGGCGATTTACTATTCAAAGGTAACAAAGATATTTTGGATATCAGAAAGTCAATTGTGTCATGGCTATGCATCGCACAGGCTGTTTATCCTTCAAAAAAGGTACAGTAAAAACTTGAAGCACAAGGATTTGCAGCTGATGGCATCATCTGTAATGTTGGCCGCCATTTCTGTTATACCCTACGATCACAAGCATGGAGCTCACCATTTTGAACTGGAAAATGAGCAGGGGTAATTTAAGAATGACCAGCCGTTTGGATTTAGTTTGGATCCTAAAACAGACACCAAAGAAACGGTAGGATACTTTAAAGAATGGGTTCAAAGATTGTAGTTGTAGCTGTATGAGATGTTTGCTTATCGACAGTTCTTTCATGGTCTCCAGTGATATATAATCTTTTTGTTTTTAATTCTGAATGGGTAAGAACAACCAGTTAAGAATTTATTAATCAAATTAAAGTTGTCAGAGAACTCATGGCTCTTTGCATGTACATTTTGTCTGTCTGTCTGTCTGGACATGCTACATGATTTCTGTTAATAAAAGACTTGAAAAGTACTTTTTGTGATTTATCGGTCTTTTATTGCCCGTCAGGTTTCCAAAGGTGTCATGACATATGTCTTGCAATTTGTCAAAGATCTGTATCACTCACTTTGCAGCTATTACTCGATAAGGAGGAATCAGATATTACTCGATAAGGAGGAAGCATAATATTAAGATTAAGATTAAATAATGGCAGAGGAATAATAATTCTAAGAGACAAAATAAGAACAAGGTACACAGTAGTGAATCCATGTCTTGTCTTTGAATTTAAATATAGGCAAATTAAATCAAAAGGACCATAAAAGTATAATAAGTATAATGGGGCAAAGCTTTCAATATTGTATGTAAAATTGGTATCTTCTGTGAATTTATTTCTATTTAATCTTTCTCTTTTAATTTAACTGTGGTTAAACTAAAGGAAAAGACGGTAAAAGTATAATGATGGCAAAGCATTTGCGTAGTGTGCGCAAAATTGGTATTTTATAATGGGGCAAAGCTTGAGTATTGTGTGTAAAATTGGATAAAATTGGAAATTAAATCGGAAATTTCTGCCGGGAAAATAGTCTGGTCCATTGTACAATTGAATTGAATTTATTGAACGTATGGAATGTTTTTATTAGTTAGTGGCTTTTGTTGCTGTTAAATTGTTTAATAATATTTGGGTATAAAAAGCTATGAGCATTGTCAGATTCATCAAAAGATTTGAGTTGACTTGTCTTATAAAAACTGAATGTAAAAAACTACAACCATAGCCCAATCCATAAAAAAAATCTCTTCAGATTTTAGTAACTATTTATTTATCTTTCTTCACAACTGATTTTGCACAAGGTTATAAGCCTACATGGAAATAAGTCTCAATTAAGGTAACATAATTATTGCCCCACATAAGTATAGGGCACATGTGTAGATGTAATATAAAAAAGTTTGTAAACATTTTGTAATTGTAATCAATATATTTGTAATAATTATCCATGTCTCTTAGAGGTATGGTAAATAAATAAAAATATAAATAAACCAGAAGTATAGTAAAAATATAAAATCTCTTTTTATAACTATTCCAGAGGTATGGTAAATAAATAAAATCTCTTTTTATATTGACTCCATAAACCTCTTTATATTTAGGAAAACTCAAAATAGAGGTTTTATTTAGGTGAAGCCTATGGGCCAAATAGCATGGGACAAATTATTATCAATACCATGGGCCAAATACCATATTTATAAAAAAGGTATGGTAAATAAAAAAAATATAAATAAACTAGAGGTATGGTAAATAAAACCAACCTCTTTTCATATTACTCCATAATGCTCTTTATTTAGGTGAAGCCTATAGGTCAAATACCATGGGCCAAATTATTATTAATACTATGCAAAAAAAAAACATTCTTAACCCTAATATTAATATTAAAGGATTATTATTATTATTAAATCTAATATTCATATTATAATATTAATATTATTATATTTAATAACTTTAGATTAATCCCCGGATGCGGGTGTTTCAAGGGCGCTCTAGGTGGATGGGACAGTGGTGGTGCAGGTTTGACCGACACCTGCCAACCCCAAACCATATGGCAAGCAGGATGATAGGCTTCATATGGTCACAAACGCCATCACATGGCCTCGCGCGATGGGAACCTGGACGGAACAGGAGAGCCGAGGAGAGAATGATCGCCGCGGCTTGTGTCTGGGATAGTTGGCCTTCAGTTGCATTGAATGCTGTAGTTATGGTGGAGGATAGCTGAGGCATGGAGATTTTTGATAAAACCCGAGACAACAATGGCTATGACAGAAGGCTTCCCAAGCACTGCTAGTTGGAAGCCGGTGGGTTCTGGGAGAGGGCTGGGCTTCGTCGTATTGCTGAGACGCGCCACCTCTGGTTGGAAGTCGGTGGGTTTCGGGAGAGGGGCAAGCTCAGTTGTGTGGCCACGACACGCCCTCTGTTCGCTCACGCTCTCCTCTACTTGTGTTTGCGCATTCGTTCTTTCACCTGTTCCATCATGGTTAGGCACAGGCTTATCAGCAGAAGGGGAGGCTCGAGAGGGGGAAGCACCCATCAGCAAGCCAGAAGGCGTAGCTCCTCGAGCTCTCCCTCTTCCACAACAGACAATCACCAGTATCCTAACACGTGAAGTGGGCGTGGGCGACTTCGCACGACGCCCTTCCCCCTGCCAAGGCGGTCGTCCCCCCACACCGCGCTCTTCCACTTCAGGAGCACGTTGAATCAACTAGTTATCACGGCTACCATATCCATCCTGTTCACAGAGGAAGAAGCTCAGAACAATCAGGGCCTCTGCTCGGGTAGTGCTGCCTTCAGGGTAGAGCCAAGTCAGCCCGGAACTCGATAGAACCAGTGCGTTGCTGTGGAACCTGAGCCAGAGGGGCAACATCAGAGGCCGAGGAAGGAGGTCGCGCAGCATAAGGAAGAGGAATCAAATCCTCATCAGGCCTCACCAAGCAAAGAGATGCATTCTCAGGACAAGGAGGACACGCGGTGAGAGGAAGGAACAGAGATGCCAAGCCCCGACAACTATGAAGATTGGGGCTGCCCGATAGAGGAAGAGCTGGCTACGGAGCTTGTCATGCCTAATGCCAGGTGGCAGTTCTTCTAAGTTCTGGTCCTTTTTGTTTTTTCCATGAAGGCTCATCCAGCTGGATGTAATGCCGGATTTTGCTGACTTGTATGCTCGGTTTGGTAACAATTTGGACACTATGTCTTCTGGTATTTTTTGGTTCCCTCCAGACTGGTTTCCCCTGTGTTGGGGCAGTCTCAAAACCAGGGTTTTGCATTGCTAAGCTTGTCTGTCCTCTGGGACAACAAGCGCACTCTCTGTAAATAACTTTTTTCTTTTTAATAGATCAATCATACTTAGCAAAAAAAATTAACTTTGGATTAATATAATATTAATTTTATTTATATTATAATATATATTAATATATCATGATATATATTAACTCTAGATATATTTAGAAGGGAAGAACAAAGACATAGAATGATAAAGGTGGAGAGATAGGGGGAGTGATAAGCAAGATGGAGATAAACTAAAGGAGAGGAGACAAGAGGAATGAAGAGAGAGAGATAGAGAGAGAGTGAGAGAGGAGCGAGAGAGGTAGAGAAGGGTAAGAGAGGGAGAGGGAGACACAAAGATGGAGGGGGGGAGAAGGAGGGAGATAGTGAGAGGATTGGAGGAGAGAGAGAGAGAGAGAGAGAGGGGGGGGGTAGGAGAGAAAGGGATAAAGAGGAAGGACGAGAGAGGGAGGGATAGAGAGATGGATTTGGAGAGAGGGAGGGAAGAAGAAAGACATATATAGTGAGAAGTGGAGAGAGAGAGGGAGTGATAACCGAGATATGGAGAGAGAGTGTGTATGTTTAGGGGTGAGATAAAGAGACAAAGAAGTAGAGAGAGAGAGAGAGAGAGAGAGAGAGAGAGAGATGGGGAAGAGAGAGAGAGATAGGAGAGAAAGGGAGAGAGAGTAAGGATGAGAGAGAGGAGGAAAGAGGAGGGAGAGAGGAGGAGAGATGGAGTTGGAGGGGGAGAGCGAGGGAAGAAGAAAGACAGAGAGTGATAAGTGGAAAGAGAGAGGGGGTGAAAAGGGAGAGATGGAGAGAGAGTGTGTATGTTTTGGGGTGAGATAAAGAGACAAAGGAGAGATGGAGACAAGGGGAGAGAGAAGGAGAGATAAGGAGAGAGGGAGGGATATAGTAGCATAGTTGGAGGGTGAATAGAGAGAGAGAGAGGTGGGAGAGAAAAGGAGAGAGAGGATGTGAGAGAGTGGAGAGAGGGACGGAAAGAGAGATGGAGATGGATGGGGAGAGAGAGGGAGGTAAGAAGAAAGACATAGAGAGAGAAAGGTGGAGAGAGAGAGAGGGAGAGAGGACAATAGAAGGAAAGAAAGATGAAAGCAAGGGAGAGGGAGAGAAGGGGAAGATAGAGATGTAGATGGAAGGTGAAGAGAGGGAAGAAGAGAGAGATGGAGAGAGGGAGGGATGGACAAAGAGATTGATAGATATGGAGTGAGAGAGCATGTTTTTTTAGGGGATTAAGATAGAGAGACAAAGGAGAGATGGAGGGAGATATAAATATAGATGGAGGGGGGAGAGAGGGAAGAATATTTGTTGCACTAGATGCATTGATTTCAGTGTAGATAATGATTTCTAATCCTATTTGATTGCTTGCATTAGATGCATTGATTTTAGTGTAGATATTGATTTCTAATGATATTTGATAACTTGCACTAGATGCATTGATTTCAATGTAGACGATTTCTAATCCTATTTGATTGCTTGCACTAAATGCATTCATTTCAGTGTAGATAATGATTTCTAATCCTATTTGTTGCTTGCACTAAATGCATTCATTTCAGTGTAGATGTTGGTTTCTAATCCTATTTTATTATTTGCACTAGATACATTGATTTGAGTGTAGATGTTGATTTATAATCCTATTTGATTGCTTGCATTAGATGCATTGATTTAAATGTAGAAGTTGTTTTCTAATCTTATTTGATTACTTGCATTAGATGCATTGATTTCAGTGTAGATGTATATTTCCGATTTGATGTAATTGGATGTATAAGGGTGCATAAGTTTTAAAGTGATTGGATTAACAGTGTGCATTGAGTTTAGTATAAGCACAAAAAATTATTGACAATGTACATTGATTTTTGTGTTATAGTAATTCAACCTATTAATATTGGACAGCAAGAGAGACAAGGTGTGATGTTTACTACAACAAATTCGGCTAAAGATTTAATTGGTTTACTATTTCAATTGTCCTTTTCATATAATCAATATGAAAAGATGAACAAACTAAGAAGGGTGACAATCATAGCAGTAGAATTAAATAGTTTGAGATTGATCACAATGAAGAGATTTGTAATTTGCTAGATTCTTATCATTCACATTTTCTATCATTCAACACTATTATTGTCATTGTGCGTTCAAAATTTTTTGTTCATCAATTTTCATCATTAAATTTATTAACAATATTTATCATGTCAACAAACTAAGGTAACTAAGAAAATTTAAAATTAAAATGATGAGGTTAATATCAAACATATTTAGCACATTTAAAATGATTGTATTAATATTAGATATATTTACATATTATTGATAAAATTAATCATATCTTCGATATATTTTCCTTGGCCACACATGATTGAAAGCAGCCTAGTTCCATCTTAACTCCAGATCTATCAAGTGCGTAGAGGGATCAAATATCTTGAGGTGCAAACATTTCCTCAAGTTTTTCTCTCAAAAAAGATGTTTGCACCTCGAGAGATTTGATCCCTCTCGGCGCTTGATAGATCTGGAGTTAAGATGAATCTAAACTGGTATACAAGTAATGCAGTGTATCATGAAATTGTGGATAATATACATACTTATCATAATCGATATTTTATGAAACATAAATCTATTTAAATCTAGTATCTATTAAAATTGAAAAAAATCAAATTATATAAATATAATATTTAAAATAAAAATAATATATATATATATATATTATATATATATATATATATATATATATATAAAAAACTCACTTTGCTAACGTTAGGGTGAGGATGGGAGAAACCCTTATAAAACTTGAATAAACCCATAAATAAACCCATATAGTCGCGTGGTCAATTCTGGATGTTGAGAAAGTATTACCAAGAGAGATATTGAGAATTCTATGGCGTGTTAATTAACAAAACTATAAGGTAGGAATATACATATATATATATATAAAACCTGGAAGACATTCTAATCGCCGCTGGCGATGAAGTCAACAAAATGAAAATTATTTCCCTCTCAACAAAATAAGAAGGAAACCCATTTCAAAGCGATGCACAAGGAAACATTATTAATTAAATACAAGTCAATGCCATTTTGGAGCAAGTTACATGCGTTAGTTAGATCCATATTCTAAAACTCCTTGAAACCATGGAGTCAAAGAGCCACTAAGCAACGAATTATGAAAATTTTTGTAAGTTAAAACACACTAAGGAAATGACCACACAAACACAAGAATTCAGAAAAAATGGGCTACAATTAACTACATTTATAAACGAGTATGAAATTACAGTTTCTTCCTTAGGGAAAATGAATTAGTTACCATCAACCCCGGCGTAAACAAACAAACTGGCTATGGAGGACTGAGGTACCTTTCTGAGTTACACAGTAGTACCATGGCCCCATAGGCCAAACCAATGGAACAAATAAGGGTGGAAATTGTGGTTGGGTTTTGGAATAACCCTAAACAAATTCCACCGTATCATTTCGAAGTCTCAATCCAAGCCATTGGTGGTGCGATCATACCTAGGTCTGATAAGGTCACATGGAATGGGTACCATATTGTTCTCGTCGAATGCTGGGTGTAGTCTAAGGCTAGGCATTGTATGATCTATATCCCATATAGAATAAAAAATGTGGCATAATATTGATTGACAATAGTGCGGTTGGCGTTTTCTTGGGGATTTTAAACTCAAAGTACGATTGTTGGCTGATGATTTTCAATATCTGGGTTGACATGTGGCATTTGGGTGAAGATATTTAGCAATTGAACTGGTTTATACGTTTGGTGTGTTGTCCATTAGGTCTAGATTTTGGTGCAGTATTAACATAAGTTTTGAGGTAAGACCACCGACAAATGTACATAACAAGATGAAATATGTATGACTGCCAATACATTGGCATCATTTCACACTAAAACCTAAAAACCTAAACCTCCTAAACTAATCAAATTGAAAAGAAAAAATAAATTAAAATATTTCAAAAATAAATTAATTTAGTTTATAATGTTAACTTTATCAAATTATTTTTAATTTTTAGTACAACCATCTATTAATTCATGGTTAACTCAGGAATTGATTGCATTTATGCTTTGCCTTGCATCAAGAATAATAAGAGGGATAATAATAATGATTGTCTCCTCATCTTTTGTTGTTAGGTGAGCCATTCTTCTTATGATGTACTCTAATAAGATTGATCTAATTCATATAGTTATTTTTCCTCAAAATATCGTATCGAATCGAGTGCTCAAGCAAGTGCACCCCCCCAATTATCTCCCACTAGATTTTAGGTTCGCTCACCTCGAGTGCGTTAATCCTTCATATAGTTCTTCCTTGTCCTCTATTTAGGAGTGGGACCGCTTGAACACCCTCTTGTTCAACTTTAGGTTTTTTTCATTCTAATCCCCCCTTGTACAACACACTCTGGGTTGATCAAATAAAAGGCTCAATTGATGGTGTGCTTTGATCCGATGTTAAATTCATTGTGCTCAATCTCAAATGTGAAAAGATAAAATTGATTAGAAGAGTTTTGAATCAAGAGATCACATCTTGGCTCAGGATAGATCATGTTTCAAAATCTCTTGGGCAAGTGCTTACTCAAGTGAGCAAGTGATCAATTTCTTCCTCAAGAGACCTGGGTATGATCAGTTGAGAGGAGGATTCCATATCTTGAGTGATCTCTTTATCTCTTCACTCAAGACCTACTCTTCTTCTTTTAACCACTAATTCTTTGATTTGTGTTCTTGCTCTCATCAACTCAGATATCTTAGTTCTCTTCTCCTAATCAAGTTGTTCAATCAGTCAAACAAAGATCATCGGCAAGCACTCAAGAGAAATATCAACCACACAAGGAGTTGTAATAATGATCAAAATCAATAATTTTCAATCTAGTCATCCTTCTAATTATTCTTCTTTTCGAATGAAAAATCACTTCCACCTTTGAATTTTGATAACAAAGTGTAGCCTTTAACCTTTGCATTATGATGTCATGTTGATGTGATCATTTGGGCACCATGGACCCCAAGGGTAAGGGTCATATGGCTGAGTGAATTGGGTTGAGTGAAAATCTGAAGGCCACATGAATAAGGTCACATGGCCATTGTAAAAAAAGGGGGGTTAAGCCCATATTATACAAGTAACATCATGGGGAACATTGGTCGGCTCAAAGACACATGGGTCCACATGATACGTTATATATATATATATATATATATATATATATATATATATTATATATATATATATATATTATTTATATATATATATATATATATATATATAACCAAGCTACCAATTTATTATTATCATTGTTATGTTCTAAATTTAAAAATCCTCTTTTAAGTTGCATGAATTTTATATTAGAGATGTTTCTAAATTAGGGTAGATAAGATATCTTTGATGGAATTAGAAAGGTCGATTAAAGTAGCTGATGAAGTCCAGAGTTATGAAGACTATTTAATAAACTCAAGAATATTGTAATTTTGATCTTTAATCGCCAATTTTATAAAATATTGTAATTTTAATTTTATCGCCAAATCTATGTTTTGTAGCAACTATTGAATAAATCGTGATAAAAAATGTTGAAATATGAAGTTTAACAGTAACATAAAAATGTAGGACCTAATTCCATATGGTTCATTCCATTATATTAGCTTCCCTAGCATCGGTGAAAATTGACATGGTGGTTTTGGGTTTCTTTAAATGGGGCCAAGTTATTAAGTAGATATGTGCATTTTTTTTTTATGATTTTTATGAAAATTTTTGTGGAGAATTATAAATTTGTTGGTTTTGAGAGTTTGGATAATCCACAATGTGCATTTTTCTTTGTCTACGTTTCAAGTCTAGAACAAGACTCATCATCAGGACTTGATATTTATTTGAATAATAAATATCTCTCCTCATAAAACTTTTTCCCAAAATTATAGTTTTATTTGATTAATACAGATTAAGCTCTAAGACTATTTTAAAACTATTCAAATATTAAGAATTTCATGCCAATCTTAAAACATATTATACATTTACTCAAATATTACCTCATCATAAAAAGATTACATATTTACAAGTCACTTCATATTAATTTCTCTGATCCAGGTGGATATTGGTGGCCACTTGCCCATGCCACCTAGACCTTCGATTAGTTTCGTCTTTTTCCTTGATTATAGAAACATTTTCTATTTTTATCAAATTTTCGGGCCTTGAACTTCCAGAGTTGTTTTGAACCCTTAAACGACGTTATTTTGAGGTCCACGACAAAATTGTAGATGAAGGAAAGGGGAAGGGGAAAATCTTGTATTATTCAAAGAGATATTTCCAACGAGGTATCGTACGCACCAAACAGAGAACATATGACCAAGTTACAACCCTAGGAAGTTGGCTTCCCAATTACGCCCAATGGGGCCCACAAACTCTTGATGTTTCATTTCCCGGGGTTAAGGTTTTGGTTGTTTGGGGTTTTCCCTTAATTTTCAATAATAAAATATCCCTTGAGCGTAATTGTAATACAATTCAGAGGCATGTAGCCACCACATCTCTTCTCAGAGATAAGCTATGATGGCCCGAGCTAGTGTATTTACATTCTGTATGTAAGAATATTTCAATTCTTTGATATTAATAAAATGAAGTTTTATTTCTACTGCATTTTGATTTTCATTTGTATATTTGTATTTTGTTGTGTTCCTACATAAGTTTGGGTCAGTGGTATGAGAGTGGTCTTCTCTTTCTCTATTTCTCTTTGCATGTCCCTAACAAGGTTAGGGTATAAAGAGTTAGGGCTCGAACTGGTTGAACCTTTGCAAGACAAACCTCAAAAAACCCGATGGCCTCCCATGGATGAATAAAATAAAGACGAGGGGGTAGGAGATCCTTTCAAAATATCAACAGAGGAAGCCCTTGAGCAATAGAGGAATGTGATGATGGAGAACTTGCCCAAATCCTTTGGCGATTAGTAACCCAAAGTCGACACATCTTCATTCAGCAACAACTCTGGAGGCACCACTCCTTTTAAGGTACCATTTAACTTTGACATTCCCATATTTGAAGGTCGGATAGATGCAAATGTCTTAGATATATGGTTAAATATCTTGGAAGGATACTATTTGATTCATGACCTTTCCAATCGGAAAAATATTACTTTTGCACTCCTTAAAGCTACCCCACATGTCAAGGACTAGTGGGAAACCTACTGTGACCAAAAGGATGAGAGGAAATCCTCACTATTTTTAGCTACACCCACTTGGAATTCTTTCTAAGATGCTATCAAGGAACAATATTACCTTGTCAAAAGCTATGAAGATAAATACATAAAGTGGAGCACGTTGCACCAGGGAAGGTACTGAGATGTGCCGAAGTTCACAAATATTTTCCATACCCTTCACATGAAGCTCAATATCAATGATTCTAAGTGGCATTTCTTATTCAAGTGTCATGGCTGTCTACACAAGTAAATCCAGGACAAGATGGAGTTCTTGGCCATCCCTCACTTGGAATCACCTATTGATATGCTATCAAGATTGAGTAGAAATTTAAACAGAAGAAGTGAGACTTTGGATCTACAAATTTGAAGCAAGGGAGAAGCACCCCCAAACTGCAGAACAAAGGACAAAGCCAAGGTGGGTCGACCCAGGATAACCCGTCGAAACCGCAAGCAAAGAACAAAACCATGAAGACAAAGAAGCACATAGGGAAATGGTGTGAGTTCCATAAGAGCCCCACTCATAATACAAGTGAGTGTCAGGCCAGGTAGTCACTAGTGGCTAAGCTGAAGGCCTCTGAATGAGATGCAAGTTTTGACTCTAAGTCTGAAACCAACAAGGGGAATGACAAAGGGAAGAAGATTACTGATGCGGAGCCTAGTTCCACAGTTGCCACCACCAAGGTCCAAAAGGTTGAGCCCGAAGATATAGAGGAGGGGGAGCATCTCTTCCACTAACAAATGTGGGTGAAGGGTTCTTTGCTACAGTTCATTGTTGGCAGCAGGAGCTAAAGGAAACTCATCTCAACAAAGGTCATGAAGTAGTTGGGCCTGCTAAAAACACCACACCCACATTCGTACACCATCGGGTGGCTTCACCAAGGGTGAGATCTCCATGTCAGCCAACAATGTTTCCTTCCCTACAACATCAAGCCCTTCACAAATGAGGTAATGTGTGATGTTGCTCCACTTGAGATTTGTATTGTATTATTAGGCCAAACATACTTGTGGAAGCTTCATACTATGTATGAGTCTAGGCCTCACACTATACTTATTTCATTGGGAAATACGTTATACAGGATACCGAAGGTAGCAATGCCTACCACCATCTATTTGATCTCTATGAAGCAATGCAGTAAGATCATTTCCCAGACCGCGAAATTTGACTTCCTTATTATTCAATCCCCAGGGTAAGAAGAAGACTATGAACACATCCACAACCTCTAGACAGGGCTCCTCTGCACGAAAACAATAGATAAAAAAGTTTGTGGAAGAGTATAGGGA
>APFE030463084.1:0-10800 GCA_000404065.3 Pinus taeda | reverse complement strand
TTTTGACCTGGGTTCTTTAGTCAAATTAGCCGTTAATTAGCCGTTGGAATCTCTGCTCAGTGTATTTAACATGCTATGCTAGATCTGGATCTTCAACTTGTCCTGACGATGAACCACACTGGTTGGTTCGAAACGCGTTGACAAATGGTTTTTTATGTGATTTTGCCGAAATTATTCTCTTAACAAGATTATGGATCACAGAAGTCTAAACTCCTTAATAATTATTAAATTTTTATAATAGACATGTGTATTAAGTCTAGGAGCTATATGTTTGAATAACAGGTAACCTACCTATTCTGTAAACAATTTGGACCAGCTTATTTAATTGTTTTTAATGAGATTTTTTGGAAGTTTTTTTGGTGGGTTTTTTCGGTTAAAATCTGGCAGCAATTTATTGGACTTGCAAGATAGCTAGTTTCTGCACAATCAAAGCGTCCCAGGGGTTTTTCAGGGTGCTGAATCCAAATATGCAGTTAAAAAACCATTTTAACTGCAACAAATCAACATTTAACCTCAATTTCTTCCACTGGATTCTGTCACCAGAATCTCCAAAAAATCGCATTATAAACAACTCCTATTTAAAAACTAATCACCATGTGGATCACTGGTTCTTTTTCAAAGAATTTAAAATGTTACACAAAGTAAACACATCCCTCTACGAGTTAGCCATTTTCGGCCTCTTTAAAATTAGCGAAACCTATAAAAACCATGGTATGGACAGGTTGATATTAAGTTGAATCATATGATTTTAGTGCTGATATATTGCTTATACCGTCAGCCAGCTTGTTTAAAAAATAATTTTTAATTTCCAACCTTTCATAATTAAAGTGTTGTTGTAAATTGTATCTATTGTTTATAGTGTATTAAATTGTAATTATTTTGGATTAAAATTGATTGATTTTTAATTTATTTATTTAATTTATTTTAAGATGGTTTTATAATAATTTTGAAATATATAAATATTAAATTAATTTATTTGATAACTATAAAATATATTTTCATTATATTCATTTTATTGATTAGATGACACTAAAATAATTAATTTTATTTCCTTTAAAATGTATTTATTATTTAGAAATTAATTAAAATCCATAAAATTATATTGTAACTCCAAACAAACTAGTTAATTCCATTTATATATATAGATTAGCATTCTCAAACTAGTTAATTCCATATATATATATGTTATGGAAGATTAGCATCTTCAAAAATATATAATTTTTTAAATAAATTAGTATTTTCAAAAATTTAAATTTATTAAAATTATTTTTTTTATTTAAAAAATAAATTTGATATTTTTTAAAATTTTTAACCATATAATTTTCACCATAAGCAATGTTTTCATATATAATAATATCTTTTGACAATATACTTTAACAAACTAAAACTTGAGTAAAAATCAAAATGTAAGGAGTTTAAATTAAATTGTTCAGGATGATATTTTCAAATAATCAACTCAAAATTTTAGTACCATGATGCATTTCATAACATTTAATCTAATCAACAAACGATTTTAATGGTGAGATGATATTCATTTGCATTGTTTTAAAAATTAGTATTTTTTAAATGTATTTATAATTTGTAAAATTATTTTGTAATTTTAAAACTAATTCAAAAATATTTAAAATTATCAAAATCATTTATAAATGGCACTTTAATTTTCTTGCAAAACAAAATCATCACAAATTTAATAATTTTAATAAATTTCACTATTTCAAAACTTATAACTATTATTTATAATATTTTTATTTTTAATTATAATTTTTCAACAAATTTTCCATTATTAACCAAAATTTAAAAACAATTTTATGCCATTAAAAACCTTTTACATATAGATGTTGTGTAACTTTATGAATAGTTGAATTCTTTATTATGAAGAGTTATTAATGCATACATTGGAGAGAGACCCCTAGAATTTATATTACAATTTTTCTTCATCTTCTTATTTTCATATTTACAATATTTATCAAATCCATAAGATTAGGTGTCAACATTCCCTCCTTAATCTAAAGAGGTTTTGGTAAATCCAAGCACCACCCTTAATCATTCGAACTTTTCTCTTCCAAGTTATAGCGAACAAAAATTTGAGGATCTTGAAAATCTTTTAGACAACCGGAGTTTCAGGGATCTTGAATGTCTTGGGCCCTAAGCCTACGCACCAATTCGAAGGGTTGTCTTGAAACATTTTTTAATGTTTCCCGTGTACAACGCAAGATACAGTAAATTGTATTTTGATTTTAAGCAATGTAATATATAGTGAAATCCAATGAGAATTTAAATAGCTTTCATATATGATAAACCATGGGTGCTAAAACCATTGTATGCTTAAACTATGGTTACGAAACCAGTAAATGAGGCCAAAGTTTAGAAAATGTGTCTTATAGCCTACAACGTTTCATAGTAAAAAAAAATAAATAACATAATATTCTATTACTTTTTAATTATAATCCACTAGAATTTCATTTAGCTTAAAATGTCAAAAACCTAAATCTTGAGCATAGAATGTGAAGTTGGACATTACAAAGTTGGGTGGGCGAGGTGCTCTTGGGCATATTGTTGGAAGTGATTAACGTGGAATTGGTGGTGGAAATCATTTCTATTTCTCTGATATAAAGCATCTCTTTTTAGCCAACTTCTTTGTGCAGGAGTAAGTATCTATTTTAACACTCCCCCTTAATTACGATCGCTAAACTAAGACATGACTCATGAAAACTCAAACATGTTTGTTGGTCTATGTCTCAGCTTGGCTTACAACACCCAATATTCTTCTATGAAACTCAAACACATCTTTTGTTAATGGCTTTGTCAATATATCAGCCAATTGACCACTAGATTTACAAGGCTTCAAGTGAACTTCTCCATTGCTCACAAGTTCTCTAATAAAAGTGATATCTAGTATCAATATGCTTTCTCTTTTGATGAAACATGCTATTCTTGGATAGTGCAATTGTTGAGGGGTTATCACAATATAATGATGTTGATCCTTGTTGTTTATGTTTGTGTTAGGTGCCTATACTACTAGTGTAATGCCTTATTGTTATTAGTACAACCCCCTTGTTATATTGTTGTACCCATGTAGTCCCCATAGTGTTATTATTGTGCCACATATAAGCCCATTATAGTTATTATTGTGCCCTTACATTATTATTGTTATGTTGGCTATGATTATATTATGACCCCTTAGACTCCTATATATAGAAAGGTCTTGTCATTTGTATCATCCAAGAATTGTTCATTTGTGTAATGTAATGGAGGTTGCCCCATCGAAGAGGCTTATTTCTAAGGCATTGATCTATCTTTTCTATCTTTTTGTGAGTTGGTTTCGTAACATTTGGTATCATAGCTTTGGATTCTAGGGTTTTGCTGCTCCAAATAGGTCATCGTGGAATGTTCGCTATAAATTTTGTTCTGGGACATTTCAGAAGCTAAAACAAAAACCCATTTGAGAAAAAATCGCATTGAACCTCGGATCTAAATTTCAGATCCTGTCTTGCTATATTTTCGAAGATATGATCTGAGGAAGTTAAGGTTTTTGCAAGCTCCAGAATTTCATCTCAAACAGGTCATCGTGGAATTGTCACTATAATTTCTTTTCTACGAAGGTTCAGACTCTAAAATTAAAACTCATTTGAACCAAAATCGTGGGGAAGATCGGGCCCAAATTTCAAATCATTTTCCGCTATATTTTCGGAGATATAGGCCAACGAATATAAGGTTTCTGCAGGCTCCCAAATTACATCCCAAACAGGTGACCTAGGGAAAATCGTCATAATTGTATCTTTGAGCATCATACTAAAATTCCATAAGAAGTTCCAGAAAGAGCACGAACTGTAGTATTTTGTGTATATTTTCAGATCCGAAGGTCAAAACAGTGATACGTGGCACTTTATACAAGTTTTCTCTTCTGAAAAGGTATATAATCAAGTCAACTTGGGAGATTGTGCATAATGCTTTCTTGGAGAATCCAATTTCAATGAGACCGGCAGCATTGGAAAAAGGACATAGAAGGCTACTGCGGGTTGTAATTTCAAAACTGGAAGATCTAAAATTACAGAGTGACAATCATTTCAAGATTGAGCTCCTAAAATCAAGAAAAGGTTATATGATGAAGTTTGATGGTAAGTATCTGGTAAATTAGATACTACAGATGGAGCAATATTTTGATCTACATGAGGTGCAACTATTACAAAAGGTATGTATTGCATCTTCATATTTAGAACCGGACCAATTTTTATGGTATAAAGGGCTTTGTTCTCGTAAGAAACTTGTTAAGTGATCAATTTTCACAGAGGAAATGATAACACATTATGAGGATACAAAGAGCAACACCTTATTTAGAGAAATGCCACAACAATTGGAAGAAAAAAGAGAAAGAGGGCTTTGTAACAAACTGGGAAGCAAAATTATGGCAACAAGGAAGTCTACCCATTACAACTATAAATATGGAAGTGTTGTTTCTCCTAACCTTCCACAACCTACAAGTGTTACACTACAACAATTGGAAGAAAAAAGAGAAAAAGAGCTTTTTTACAATTGTGATAACAAATACATTAAAGGTCATAAGTGTGTTGAGAAGAAAGTATTTTACATCGATTGTTTGAGAGAAGGAAGAAAAGGATCAAGAAATGTCAAAAGAAGAGGATAGACACCAGGAACCAACCCGAGAGAAGGAAGAAATGAATCTGACCATATCTTGTAAAGCATTGGAAAGAATTACTATTCCTCAAACTCTTAAGATAGAAGGACATATGAGGAAGAAAAAGGTTCAAGAAGTGAAAGACCACATCAAGAAAGAATAAATGAACCTGACCATATCTTGTAATGCATTGGTTGGAATTACCACTCCTCAAACTATCAATATAGAAGAACATATCAAGAAGAAAAATGTTTAAGAAGTGAAAGATCACATAGAGCATCAAGAAATGAATTTGACCATATCTTGTAATGCACTGGAAGAAATTACCACTCCTCAAACTCTCAATATATAAGGACATATCAAGAAGAAAAAGATTCAAGAAATGAAAGATATCATTGAGCATTAGCAACAAGTTCTCCAACTTTTAAAGGATAACGCCACTTTGGTGCAGAATCAAATGAAACAACAGGCAGATCAGCATCACAGTGAAAAAAGTTTTGATGTAGGTGATTGGGTATTTTTACAGCTACCTCTCAAGCAAGTTATTTATGAGAAGGAAATGTTGACAATACGACATGCACTTAAGAAATGGTGACCTTACCCAATGGGAAGACACTTCAAGGTAAAAGTGGATCATGATAGTCTTAAATACTTTTCAGAACAAATATTATCTTTAGAAGAATGGAAAAAATGGGTCACAAATATGTTGGGTTATGACTTTGACATCATTTATAGAAAAGGGAAGCAACATCTTGTTGCATATGCACTCTCAAGAAAGGATGAGGATGTGGAAGCATTGTTTTGTGCTATTTCTATTATCCAACCAGATTGGATAAATGAAACAAGGGATGAATGGAAGAAGGACAAAGAAGTGTGGCCACTCATTCAAAAATTGCAGAAAATCCCAATTCAAACAATATTGCCAGAACTTGAAGAGGAAGGAAAAATCATATTGGAACTTGGAGCAGTCACAGAAACAAGAACCCGATAGCTACAAAATTGATCAATTTCAGAGTATCTTATCAAGTGGAAGAACTTACGTGCTGAAGATTCCACATGGGAGGACAAGAGTTTTATACAAAAGCATCAAGAAGTACTGAAGCGTTGAGGACAACACTTTTTGAAGGAGAGGGGCATGTTAGGCACCTATACAACTAGTGTAACCCCTTATTGTTATTAGTACAACCCCCTTGTTATATTTTTGTACCCATGTAGTCCCCATATTGTTATTATTGTACCCCATAAAAGCCCATTATTGTTATTATTGTTATGTTGGCTCTAATTATATTATCACCCCTTAGACTCCTATATGTAGAAAGGAGGTCTCGTCATTTGTATCATCCAAGAATTGTTCATTTGTGTAATGTAAAGGAGGTTTCCCCCTCGAAGAGGCTTATTTCTAAGGCGTTGATCTATCTTTTCTATATTTTTGTGAGCTGGTTTCATAACAGCTTGAATACATAAAATACTCTTCTAAACCATACTGCTTGGCGTGTTGTTGATGTCGCTACTACATATTATGCTTCTGCTAATGATAGTGTCACAATAGGTTTCTTCTTATATGCCCAAGAAATAACACTTGAAACAAGATGGAACACATAACCGAAAGTGCTCTTCCTATCATCCAAAATTCCTACAAAATCGCTATCTATATATCCAATCAAATCCTTATTTTATGTTCTTGCATACATTATGCCACAATCTCTAGTTCCTACTATGTATCTCAGAATTTTTTTCCCTGCTCTCCATTCTGTGTCTTTTGGAATCTCCATAAATCTAAAAATCAAACTCACTCTGATCTTGTAGCTGTGAGATACATGAGGCTGCCAAGCAATCTTTTGAATAGAATTGGATTGACATCTGATCCTTCATCATCCTTGATTAACTTTGTATTGGTTGCAATTGGTGTAGGGATGGGTTTGCAATTCTCCATCCTGAATATTTTCAGCAAGTCTCTAGCATATTTATCTTGGCAATTAAACTTCCTATTTCAAATTGCTCAACTTTTATGCCAAGAAAATATTTCATAAGTTCGAGATCTATCATCTCATACTATTTCTTCATTGATTCTTTAAATTCATCCAATTAAAAATCACTTGTATAAATCATGTCATCAACATATAAGAAAACAATCAAAATATGTCCATGCTCATTTACCTTTGTGTACAAGGTAAGCTCAATGTTGCTTCTGCAAAATCCATTCTTGATCATGTAGCTATCAATTATGTTATACTGAGCTCTAGACATTTGCTTGAGTACATAGAGGGTTTTCTTCAACCTGTAAACTTTATCTTCTTTATCCTTCAACTTCATACCCTGGAGGTTGTTACACATAAACTTATTATTTGATAATTTCAGTCAATAAGGTTGATTTCACATCCATCTAATATACTTTCCATTTGTTTCGAGTTGGTGTGGCGATAACTTCTCTTACAATATCCAATCTGACTATTGGAGCAAACTTTTCTCTAAAATCTATTCTCAATTACTGCGAGAATCCTTTTGCTACAAGTCTTTCTTTAAATTTGTCAATTTCACCTTTTTCATTCAACTTTGTCTTTTACACTCATTTCACACCAATGAGATTTTTAGTCTTTGGAAAATCAACCAAATCCCAAGTGGCATTCTTTTCAATAGATTCAATTTATTCATCCATGGATTGCACCCAATTTTCATCTCTGATTGCTCCTTCAAACGAGGAAGGTTGGAATGAAAACAATACAAATTTTGAACTAACATCCAAATCATCATAAACATCTTTCAAACTTCTCATTTTTCTCTTACCATTTCTTGATTCATCACCTGATTGAATTCTAGGAAAATTCCAATCTGTTGATGTGCTTGAAGATCCATGCTACTTGGAAAATCTTGGAGTCCCTGCTGATGTGACTCCATTTGGTGTTTTCACCTGTGATTCTTGCTACTCCTTTTCTGCTACATCCTCTTCCATCAATGGTTTTTTTGCATCTACTATTTTGTCCACAATCCCATTCCATGACTCTTGTTCTTTGAACACAACATCTCTATTGATTATGCTCTTCTTGGTGACAAGGTTATACAACTTGTAAGTTTTTGTCTACTCACTATAGCCAGTAAATATGAATTTTTTTAATTTTATCATCCAACTTACCTCTTAGGTACTTAGGAAAATGTGCATAAGCTACACATACAAACACTTTGAGATGAGACACATTGCAATACATGCTTGACCATGCCTCTTATGGTACTTTGTTCATCACTCTTTGTAGGAAATATGTTTATCACATAAACAACACATGCAAATGCTTCTACCCAATACTCATTAGACAAGTTTCTTCCTTTTAACATGCTCCTTGCCATGTTCATAACCTGTTCTTTTTGTTTGTTGCACCATTATGTTGTGGTGTGTATCTAGTTGTAAACTATCTTTTGATTCCATATTATTTGTACTAATCATGGCATGCCTTTGAATCATATTCTCCACCATGATTTGTCCTCAATACCTTGATATGCCCATCACTTTGGTTCTCTGTTAAGGCTTTGAATTCTTTGAACTTTACAATAGTTTCAAACTTTTACTTCAAGAAGTAAGCCCATTTTTTTCTTCTATAATCTCAATGAAAGTGAGGAAGTAACAACTTCCAACAATCCATTGTGTTCTCATAGGCCCACACAATTCTATATGCTCCAACTCGAGAGGATGGTTTTCTCTGTATGTAGCTCCCTTTGGAAAAATTTCATGATGTTTCTTTCCCAAGATGCAACCGTCACAAGTATTAGTGGGTTGTTTGATGGGAGGTAATCATCTAACAATTTGTTTCTACTACAACAATCTTAAACCATAAAATTGCAAGTGTCCAAACCAAAAGTGTCATAACCAGTTATCATTAGAACATGCAAATGTAAAAGAACTAACCTGATCGCTGTAATTTATAATTAGAGGAAAGAGTTTTTTCCTTGTCATTTGCACCTTTGCTATAAACTTCTTTCTAGGGGATTTTCATATATAACACACTCTTTTCCTTGAAATATAATTATGTATCCTTGCTGCGTCAATTGAGAAACACTTATTAAATTATGTTTGAGACCAGGGACATAATGTACATATGATATTATCTTCAGCTCCCCTTGCTTGGTCATAATGTTGACAACTCATTTTCCATCTACGTCCACAATATTTTTATTCCCCAACTTTACCTCTATCTTCATAGATTGATCCAAATTTGCAGAAAAATTCCTGTTTTTTGTCATGTGGTTACTGCAACCACTGTTTAATAGCCACACATTATCAGAAAGTTCCTGCATGGTATGGAAAGCTAGGAACATGGAGTTAGTACTCTCTCTAGTGACATTAGTTCTTTGGTTTCCTTCATCAACTATCCTCTTCGTGCAATCATGAGAATAATGGCCAAATTTATTGCATAATAATATCTCACCTTTGATTTGTTAACTCTTTGATTATTGTTGAAGCTTATGTTGTTGCTTCCACTTTCATATTCATGCTCTTCTTGGCCATATCTCTGACCAATTTTAGCCAACTTCTTCATGCCAGAGTAATTAGCTATTTTAACAACTCTTGGTCTTTCTTTTAGGCATACGTCATTATCAGATTATGGGGTATGAAGTTTTTAACTAAGTGTGGAGGTTTCTATTAACTAGGTTTTTTTAATTGTTGATTGAAACTAGAAATGGATAAGGGAATTCGAAAAATGACAAATTCATGGCGCACAAATGCATGATGTTCTATTTTCTTGACCTTCTATTTGAAAACAAATCACACGCAGATTCGAACAATGAATATAGTAATAACTTGGACGTAGTTTCAAAACATCTCTAGAGTATATATCAAATTGATCTTCTTGATTTTTTGTAGACAAATTATATGCAAAGTTCCTACTACTGTCTGTGATGATGAACAAAATATCCATATAATACAAATCAAGAAAAAAGTGTGAACGTCACAATGTTCTTCATGGACAACCCAATTAACGGCCGTAGACCCCACCCAAGGTTGGAATTGGATTTTGATTTCCCCATCATACAATTTTTTTTTGACGTTTTGGGTTTTTATGATCCCCGTCAAGAAACATTATGTTTAAAATTTCCCTTCAAGAGTAATGTTCTTACAATAAATTAACCATTTACCAATAAGTGCTTATTATAAAATTACCCTTCAATAACATAATTATGTTAAGTTTTCACATATTTATTATAAGAAAAAAAAACAAAATGACCATAACACACAAATGACTTATTGAATCTCGAATCTTGGTTTGAAATTGCATGGAACACCCACAATAAAGTCTTTGGAACTTGAAATCAAATTTCCTTGCCCATACATGCCATAGCATTTGTATATATGAGATATGACTAAGGATATCTTATGGGACATATAAGATGACCAACATAGTAAAACTATTGAGTGTTATCAATAAAAACTCAAAAGTAGATTAATTAATATGGTTTATGTTATTATTTACTTAATCTAACATATACTAGTGGATCTAAAGATAAAGTACATTTTACTGTATATATTTTAGCATTTCTTTGGATAATGGGATCTTCACTAATGTTAACAAGAATTAATGCATAGTGTTTGAACCTTTTAAAAATTAAAAGACTAAAATTATAATAAGTGGACATCGTAGATCTCTTAACATCATGTTTAGGATTATGTTATGATTTCTTCCACTATTACATTCTTAGAGAGAAAACATTTATAAGTATTAAATGTGGTAAAAGCATGCTCCAATCAAATATCTCCTTGTATTTATCACCAAAATTGTTAGTAAAATAAATATATATAAATAAAAAAAAATCATTGTGCATTAAAGTAAAATTGAATAAAACCATAATAAACTCACTCTAAAAGGGTTCCATATCGTATCTAACTGGTTTATTTTGTAGACAAAATAATTTCATTGAAAATTCAAAATAATTTTCACCTTGTTGTATTATTTAGAGACTATATCCTTTAATCTAACTTGTAGACATGTGAACTAAAAATTAAATATATTTAAATTATAATACTTTGACAACTACAATTGTGGACGTTTCAACAAAAAAATGTTGCACTGTTGAAACATGTTTATTTTTCTTATTGAAAGTATATAATCAATCCTAGGTAGAATACGTAATGGTTATCCATTGCATATCTTTCAATTGTCATTTAAAAACAATAATTT
>APFE030463080.1:540-28201 GCA_000404065.3 Pinus taeda | reverse complement strand
AAGCCATCAACATACATAACATTTCCAGCTTTGACCTTTTCTTTTAAAAGAATAGAGCCTTTACCTTTTATGAGTGCAGGGGTGTCATTTCCAAATGAGACCTTCCTTTCCTTTTCTAAGGCACCATATGACTGGAGTTTTTCTTTATCACCTGTCATATGTTTCGAGCATCCACTGTCGATGTACCACTGATTTTCTTGTCCTTACGCATATAAGGCTATACCACATCTTTCTGGTTACGGTTCTTTCTTTCTCCATGTTTTGGGACCCAATGAAGCTTGCTCCTTCTAAGATGTTTGTCAAAACTTACTCCTGCATTCAGAATCTTCATGACCAAAGTTGTTACAAATAGAGCATTCTAGTTCATTTTCAAGAGCAGAAAAGTTATTGCAAGTCCTCTTCATGATCCCAGTCCCACTCCTTTGATTTCGTGCTTCTCTAGTCATGATGGTCTTGTAAGCAACACATTGAGCAGCTTTGTGTCCAAAGTTATGACATGAGAAACATTGGCCATTAAAGAAATTCCTACTTTTATCAAATCTACTGACCAGGTGATTGTAGTTTCCATTGACATTCATTCTTGAGGCAAATTGAGAATGATTTACCTGTGGTTGGTTGTAGCTTCTGTTCATACTTGAAGTAGATTGACACTGATTTACCTGGTGATCTACTTTTTGCCTTTGCTGACGATTGTTAACCTGTTCACTTCTCCTTGCTGCATCAAGATAACTTTTGGAGGTGGATGGCTTCCGTGCTTGAGATGCTTCTTGAGTATATCCAAGACCTGTCTTGATTAGAGGAGAACGCTGCACTTTGATAATCTCATCTAAATTTTCAGATCCTTTAGCAAATCTAGGATTAAGAGCTTTTGTTTTCTCAATATCTTTTCTAAGTCCCACAATTTCACATTCTAACTTTTAATTGTGTTTTTCCCTTTTAGCAAGTTGGAATGTCAGAGTATCTATAATCATACTCTTTTCTTTTAAACAGATTTTAAGTTTAGAAATTTCTTCATAGAGACCATCTTCATCTAAAGCATCCAAGAAATCATCATCTTCAAAAGCCATCAAAAGTCTAGAATCATTACCATGTTCATCTTCATCATTATTTGAAAATCCATCGTTGCCTTCATGTGTATAATAGCTCTTCTTACTTATGTTCTGTTTTCTGTTCCATTTAACTGGTTCCTTACCTTTATCAAGCTTATCTTTATGAGGACATTTGGCTGCATAGTGACCGACTCTTCCACAAGCAAAGCATTTGAAAGGTAGCTTACCTCTGAATCTTCCAGAATCCCGTTGAAGGTTCTTGACAAAGTTTGATTCTTCCTCTCCTTCTGACGTATGTCCTGACTCATTGTATTCTCCTTTTCCTAAAGCTTTGAATGCATCTTCTTTCATGTCTGATGGACCCTCTTTTCTCATTTCAAAAGCAGTTAGGATTCCATGTAGCTATGACATGGTAATACTCTAAAGATTGTACTTTTCTTCTATGGCAGAAACTTTTGATTCAAACTTAGAAGACAAAGATCTTAGAACCTTTTCAACTAAAGTAACTTCTTTTATCTCTTCACCCAATTTTTTCATGCGATTAACAGTCTCATCTATACGTAAGAAATAATTAGCCAAACTTTCATCATTTTGCATTCTAAGAGTTTCATATTGAATTCTAAGAGATTGTAGTTTTGCATGTTTTACCTGATCGTCTCCTTCATAGCTTAGAATGATCTTGTCCCATATTTCTTTGGCGGTTTTGAGCTGCATAACCTTGACGAATTCTTATTGAGATAGACTCCCTAATAGAGTATTGACAGCCTTTGCATTTGTTTCATACTGCTTTTTACCAGCCAGTAATCTATAGGAATTGTTGATGGAAATGTGTATCCTCCTTCCACGATATCCCAAAATTTTGTACCAAGAGATTGAAGATACGTTGTGGTTCTTACCTTCCAATAGACGAAGTTGCTCCCATCAAAGATTGGTGGCCTGATGGATGCCTCTTTTTCGTAGTTGCTCATGATGATAGATCTTACTTCAAGCGATCAAGCTTCTTTTGAAGGACATTCTCTTATTCCAATTGTTGGAAATAATTCTGAGGGGGGGTGAATTAGTATTAGCAATTTAACAATTTTTCATTTCCATAAACAAATTGATATACGCTACTTCTGTTAATTAAACCTGCGTATATAGGCAACTGTGTTTAGAGAAAACCGCGTATATCTTGCAGACGTCTAATTTAGTTAGCTGATCTTAATCTGCGTATCAAAACCATAAAACAATAATCAAGTGTAGTAAACAGTACAGGCAATCACACACATGAACACAAGATATAAGGTGGAAACCCAGTGTGGGTGAAAACCACCTACTGCAATTTGTCTCTATCTTCTTTTAATAAGAAACTTCTTTTTACAATATTTCTGTACTGGTGCAGTCTTATACCAGTACGCAGGCTTCTACCTACAGAAGGCTACAACCTTCTCTCGTTCTCCAGCTTCTCTTGGAAGGGAGCTACAACCCCCTTATCTCTTGTACTAGCTGATGTACTAGTACGTAGGTGCTGACCTACAGAGGGCTACAACCTTCTCTTTTCTTCCAGGGACCACGTTTCATAAATTTTCAGACTGGATCCATCAATAAGATCAATCAAACATCAAATATATCTGCAACAACCAATCTCCTTTACACCAACCAAAAACTAAATCAAACAATCACTTCTCTGAATGTTGTAACTAGAATATAGTAACAGTAACCAGAAACCAATCCTGAACCCAAAACACTGCACCAATAAACAAAAGTAGCCAAAACATATTTTATGAGACGTACGTTACTTCAATATGTAGAACCTGCGTGCATATGCTGCTATATTAAGGCAAACCTGTGTATACGTCATTTTGAATTACCGAACTAGTGTGTATACGTGGCTTTGTAATGTTGAACCTGCATACAGATCTATAAAAGATAATTTACCCTTTTCAACTATTCAGACATCAGTTATACCCAGATCATCAAATTTATAGATCAGGTCATGCGCCAAACATAATAGATCAAAATCACACAAAGATACTTCTCTTCAAGCCCTAAGATCTTGACCCATCAATAGAACTTATCCTTCTTCTAGCGCTCAGGTTCCTCCTTCATTCAGATCCAACTATGCACCATAACCCAATGACCAGTATTCTAGATCTTACTCTTCATAAGATATTCAATCCTTGATTTCCTTTGCCTAATGATCTCCTTCCCCTTTTATAGTCTTAGGCCTTACTCAATACCATGGTCCAAAATCACTTAGAACCAATACCTGGGTTCATCACTTCGGACGAGATACCATAGGTCCAAATACCAAGGACCAAAAACCAAGTTTTCCAAACTGTATGCGCTTTTTTGTGCATGAAAATGCGTGTATACGCATACATGTCTTTTGGTTTGTGAATCCGCATGTATACGCGGCTTGGTCAACAGGAACCTGCATATACCTCCTTTTCCTTTATTCTCAGAGCCTGTGAGCCTGAACTGTCATCTGAGTGATTTGGCGAGTGAGTTGCCATCAAGGACAATACCTATGCCATAGTGCCAAACCTGTGTCATAAAGCCAACAAAAAATTCCTTGTTTGCAAAAGTACAATAGATCTATGCTTCTTTCCTAATTAATACTTAAATATGAAATACTAAATAAGAGAGGGAATTCCTTTATATAGTCTCCTTTATTTTTGACTTTGATTGTTGGACTATCAATGGTTCTCGAACATTGAGGTCCTTACATTTCCTCAACACTTAAAAATAAAAATACCTTTCATATTTCTTACTTAAAAGACATGATAATTAGAAAGATCTATATTTTCAAGTTAGAATGTTTTCCAAGAAAATTATGTACTTGATTTTTCTACCAATAGCCTCTTCACCCTATCCTAGGTTTTTCTTACCTTAGCCTCAATTCAAATTCCTATATTTCAATGACTTGGATGTATAATTCGTAGGGGAGCCAATATGGATTTGCAATACCCTAAGAAATGTATAATCAAACATGTAGAGACTAGTGTTTCTTCACAAACAATAGGGGTGAGCACTAAAAAAATTCTTTTGATCTTTCATGGGATAGCTAATCCATTACCACTAGTCCTTGAAGATCTTATTTATAGTGATAGAAGTTGGTTAAAGTGGTTGAGAGTAAAGTTAAAGGATGTATATCTCTCATTTAGCCTGCTCAAAATTTTTACTTTTCATACATTGTATATCTTTTCTATGCCTAAAGTTAAGTATTTTTAGAAGGTACTACCTAAGAACAAGTGAGTGCTAATGAGAATTTTAAAGTAAATGCAGGAGCAGAAGGAACGACTATCAATCATACCCACAAAGATTTACACTTGTAGATTTAGGAGTTCATGAATGTTTTATTAGGTTATAAGGTAATAGATGACCAAAATCTTATATGCGAGTATGCACCATATTTGAATACTTGGCTTTGAATTATGGTACTTGATAACTATACCATTTTTATGTGAAATAAAAGTATGTGTAATAATAGTGTTTCTATATGTTTTTTATTTGAACAGGAAAAAACATGCATTTAATATTATCAACAAGGGTTTCCAATGTACTTGTGAGATGTTGTACACTAATTGTGTGAGCTACAAATTCTTAACTTGCATCAATTTGTCTAATATACTTCTACAAAAAGGAAATTGCATCGACACACTTCTTAAATCCAAATCTAGCTAAATCACACATGGAAATGGTTATGTACTTGAACACCAATCATGCTAATGGGAACTTATTATCACAAGGAAATCTCCTTGAATGGGTTAGCAAATCCCTTTTTCTATAAATCATAGTTGTCTTTGTTGGAAAATTTTAATAGAAACTAGTCTAGGAATTGAAATGTTACTCCAAAAATAAAAAGACACCATTCCCTGGAAAAAATAAATCACACTTGCAAAATTGAAAATGTTTAAATTAAAGCACAAGAAATTCAAATAATTGTATTAGACAATGTTATATTATTGTGCAATGGGATTTTCCTCTGAGGATCAAGGAAATAAAATAAAACTACATCAATGTAAAATTAAATCAAATCGCAAAATATGGAAAATATAAAACCATAATTTACAATAAAATGAGAACTTAACAAAAATTTATTCCATGTCATCACAAATTGGAATTGTTCTCTAAGAGTCCTCACCAAGGAATATTGATGGAAATCTCTTCTATATAGAAACTTGGTTGAAACTAAAAACATATTTGAGGATAAGAGGTTCTCAAGTGGTTACAACAATTTTCTCAATTTAACAACTCATAATTAAATAATTACAAGATTCTTGCTACACCCATAAATGTATTTGTTAAGCAATGAAGATGGAAAAGTCCATTTCAAATGTTGTTGCAAGTATTCTCCAAGTGTAAGTGCAAATTTGGTTATGAAGTAGGTATATGTATCCGTTGCTAACTAATCCACATGAGGTGCAGATTCCCAAATGACTTTGGAACTCATAGATATATGGAAAATAATAATTAAAGATGTCGGTATTTCATCTTCTCCCTCCAACACTCAAGACCATAAGTATCATCATTTCCTAACTTACCAAAATTGATGTAAAACTAAATTCATGGCACTTCCATTATTTGATGGCACTTCAATTTTTACTTATAACATAAGTCATGCATATACAAATAGGTAATTATTGTTTCAGTCTAATCAACCCAAGAATTTGTACATTAAATAGCAATTTCAATCTAATCAAACCAAGAATGTGCTATTTAATTTCAATCTAATCAAACCAAGAATGTGGTAAAGCCTGTGACTTTAGTCTAAAAAGCATGCAAAAGTGAATGCAGGTTTCGAGAAAAGAGATTTACGAAGAATCTAAGATATAAATGGCGAGAAAAACCCAACCACTCTGGAAGAAACAAACCTTTTGGCTCAGCTGATAAAAGAGTATGGTAAAATTTCTTATTCGTGCTTTTAAAAGGAGTGAGGAAAGAATGTGTTTTTCCTTTTACATGGAAAAGTAATACCACATTAAGTTGATGAAAACAACTTTATGTTTTGCTTCACATGAGAAACTAGACATTGACTTCTTACGTGAGAGTTTATCAAATATGTCTGATGAAGAAAGACTTTTAAAAATTGAAAGTAAAGACTTTTAAAAATTTAATATATTCAATCAAATGAACAATATCAAACTTACACGGTTTCAAATCTTTATATAAACTCATCGGAAAATAAACATAAATTGAAAAAATAAAAGACTTTACAGAAGGTTTCAGATATTGTGGACCAATACTGCCTCTTACCAATCAGATACTCTCATTCTGAAAACGGTGGGAAAGCAGAGCAAGTAGTTTGTTGCACCTGTCTTATTGCGGACTGTTCAAAGTTCCTGTCTGACGGATAGTCTTCACTGTTTTTTCTTCGATGAAAATCTGATAGTAAAACCTTGAAAATGTGCTTACTATCACGTGTCTGTCGCTACCAGGAATCTGTTTAAGACGGTGTCGCTCCCTTTTATATCAGTCCCTTTTACGGCTCTCTCCACTTGATGTTCCAAAATAACTTTTTTCTACGTGAAAAAATTTGAATAAGCCTAAAAACTCAATTTCTCTTTCTCTGGATCTCGGTTACGGGTAAGGCGAAATCCCACTAGTCCATGCTTCCAGCATCTTTGAAAAATCTATTTTCGTGACATAATTAAAATAGAAAAAATATTTTAGCACAACAAAGATGGCACAAGAAACGTAGAATTATGGTTTACAATTTATGTGTTTAATTGCTTTGATATGAGAAGAAAAACAACATTGGATGATATTTTTTTAAGGGTGCCTTTGATATTCAAATTGGATATGAATAGAATCGGGAGGTTTTGTTGATCATATGGAGTTATAGAAACTTCTGCATCATTAAGGAATGAATATAAGTGCTTTTTAATATTTTTCAGTTCAAGACTTTTGAGGATAAGTTCCCGAACATTGGAGGAGGTACTTGGTGTTTGATTGGGATATAATTTATAAGCATTATAAGTAAGTTTTGTGAGTTGGAAATGAGTGTTGGGCATAAATGTGGTATAAGGAGGAAATATTGGTAGTAGGGCTTAGTGGACATTCTTGAGCTCAAGCAGAGTGAATAACATAAAAGAAATATTACATAATCTGTTTTTAAGAAATCTTTGGTATTTTAGTGTCCTTCATTTCTCTTTCACACTACTTATGAGTATAAGAAACCATTGTAGGGTGTAAAGAAAAACTTATATATTATAAATGTCATTGATGGTGAGCCTCAAATGCCGTCTTATTGTAGACATCTCAAATTTGTTGTCCAAGGGATTGTCCTCGGTACTTACTTTTTATTCGATGATAATATGAGATTACTCAAGTAAAACCTTGAAAATGTCCTCGTTATCACGTGTTTGCCGCTATCAAAAAATTGTTTCGGACAGTATCATTGCCTTTGATATTGTTGCCTTCTACGATTCTCTCCACTTTACTGTACGAAGATTGCAAGATGAATAATCTTCCATGAAAATTTCGTATCCACTTTCATGATACAAAGAATTTTGAAAGTTTTGAATAAACTTAGAAGCTTAATTTCTTTGGATCTCAATAAGTGGTAAGGTGAAACCCCACAAGCCCATGGTTTCATCATCTCTTAAAAATCTATTTTTACGACTACAAAGATGGCACAAGAAACATAAAATCTCAATAAGTGATAAGGTGAAACCCCACACGTCCATGGTTTCAGCATCTTTGAAAAATCTATTTTTATGACTACAAAGATGGCACAAGAAACGTAGAACTATTGATCAAACAATTCATACAATTGGCTTACAATTTATATGTTTAAGGATTGAATAACAAAGAAAAACAACATGGAAATATTTAAAGATTGAATATCAAAGGAAAATGACATGGAACCATATTTTGTTAATGGTTTTATTCAAATCGAATATGGATATAATTCAAAGGTCTTCAATACCATATTGGGCTATAGAATCTTCTTTATAGAATCTTCTTCATGGTTTCAAAATGATTAAAAGATGATTATAAGTGCATTAGAATTTTGTTGAACATTTTTGAGTTGAAGAACTTTGAACAAAGTGTTTAAATCAATACATAAGAACAATGCTGGGGTATTTGGCCTTTGATTGGGATATGAGTGTTAAGAATAGGTTTTGTAAACTGGAAATGAGCATGAAGACATAAACATGATATATGGAGGAAACATTAGTTGTATGCCCTAATTGAACGGAGCTCAAGCGTAATGAAGATTTTAAAAGCATGACACAATTTGTCATTAGGGAATCTTTGGTATCTTAGTGGCCTTCATTCCCCTTTCACATTACTTACGAACATAGGAATCCTTCCTAGGATGTAAAGAAGAACTTATATATGAATGTCATGAATGGTTGTAGCATCAAATTAAAATATTATGTGTTCTATCACATGCAAGGGGGGACAAATAAAATAGAAATGGAAGAAATGTAGACTTTTGGTTTTGACCATCTATTACGATAGAGCAAGGAAAAAAAGGAAAATAAACTACTAATTTTGTGTACATTTTCATACAATTTATTTAAAGATCTAGGAAATCTTCTTGTTGGGTCTCCTTAGTTCAACAACAAAATGAATATTTTTAGGTAGAATATTTTAGAATGTTAGCTTTGTAGTAGGTATACAAGGAATTTTACCTTCTAAAATTATTAAATATAAAATCAGGTTTAGATACTTGATTCATAAGGTTTAGGTAGTAATGTAGTAGGTTAGTGTTGGTTTAGTCATTCTTTGGCCATTAGTTCAAATATTATGAATAACTTTGTGGTGTTTTAGTATTCCTTATAGATATCAATGCATAGAAAAAAAAAAGTTCTTGGTTCAATGCAATTTCAATCAATTGACTAAATTTAGCAAGTTCTTTTGTATGGTTTAAATATTTCACACTAAAAAATTATAGACCTAAAAATTTTCATAAAAGAGAAATTCAATGTGTTAACACAATCACAATATGCATACTAGTGTTATAGCTATCTCTATATCAATAAATAATATTATGAATATTATTTTAAGTGGGTGTCTTTTCGTTGTAACCAAACATGTTGTACTAGTCATGTTCATTGAAAATATTCCTTTCATATAGATGCCAAATGGGATAGTGTTATATTTAACAATAATTCCATTGTTGAGTTCGATGATCAATCGAGGCCATTTTACACCTCCTTTAAAACAACGGGAATGCATTGATGTGAAAAAATGGGAACCTGGTAAGGTTGATGAGATTTGAAAATGATAACCCAATAATAATTACAAGATATGAAAAGCAGGAATTTTGTATTGATATGACTCATTGATAAAGATATTAGATGGATTCATGGTGATTTGTAAATATATTAAGTCATATGAATGGTTATTGGACTATGTTTCCTTAGAGGACATTTCCTCTAAAATGGGGAAGAAAAATAATATAATGAATTTTAATTTAAGTGTATGTGGCATATGCAGATGGAAGATAGACATAAACTCTCTAGAATAATAAGAAGCTTCTAATTCTTTTAAGTATAATGATGGAATTCTTTGATGCACTCCTTATAACACAATAGGTCACATATTTGAAATAATATTACAATGTGTGCATGTGTGATAGGACTCAAAAATATCTTATGGTTTTTTCTAATGCCTGATAGTATGGACTTAGGAACTTCGTTATGTAAATTGAGATTATTCCATCATTTATGAATCACTATATAATCACTTAAATATGTTAATGTTACAAGTATAACTTGAGGAGGTCAAGAAGGAACTAGCTATTTAAGAAAGGAACTAGTTGGTTTCCACCTTCCACTTGTATCCCACAATCTTTTTTAGATAATATACAAAAAAATCAATGAATGTTAGAGTGGTGTATAAGAGCTAGTTTGTAGGTCAACTTTCCAAAGTGTTCAACTATCTTCTAGGGGTGATGGAACTTTGGTGCTAATTTCTTAGGTGTTTTGTCTTTGAGTGGTGTTTTCTTATAAGGTTACAACTGAAGAAAGACCTAATTACCTGTCATGAAGGAATGTTTTAGGAAATGATACTTTACATATTTTTCATTCTATTTGATCCATAAATAATTTTCTTTACTATGTGGAGAATGGATTCTCTAGTATTCAATTTGTGATCCACTACATGAACCTCAGAAGAGCCTACTAACTAGTGGCTAACTATTTTTTAATTTTTAGATTGTTTAATGTTGTATCAATCACTTTAGCCTAATTTATCTTTTCATTAACAATGCATCCAATTTGTTAGTAGTATAATCAATCATAAACGTAACTGAAGAAATAACAACATATGCAGTGATAAAGAAGACAATAGCACAACCATAAGAGACAACAGATTGGTCCAAGACCAATGAAAAACCCCACTAAGGGGAAACCCTTTAAAATATTCTTCTTTAGTAGATCATCATGAAAGTTAACATGAAAGAGTATAATGAGCCCAATACATATGATTTGTAGCTGAGAAAAATAGATTAGATCTACAGATCTACAGATCTGTAGTAGCAGCAGAGAAGCCCAGATCTAACGGATCACGGAAGATAACTGAAGCTGAGATGCAAAAAACCTAGATCTGGATTGGGTTCCTTCATAAACATTGTCTGTGGGCAACTTAAACTTCAAGGTTGCTCTCATGAAGGTTGTATCCGTGCGACTGTAACTGGATGGTCGCTCTTAGGACATCACTATGCATGCGACCTCGGCCCTAGACTTTAAAAACCCATAGTCACACCCTTAAGGAGTTGTGTGAGCAACCAAAAGAGCCAAAGTAATTCTCTTGATGAATTGTGCCAATGACCATATTTTCAGAGTGGCTCCTAGGGCTTCCTGGTGTGAGTGACCAAGGATTGAACCCTTCAAAATCAGAGTCGCTCCCTCTGAACTATGTCCGAGAGACCAGAGAGCCAGAGTCACTCTCTTGACTACTCTATTCATGTGAACGTGGATGAAAAACTTCCGATTTGTGACAACAACTGAGATTTGAATTACCCAAGCCCATAGAAAACCTTACACTTGTACTTTCAAAACCAATACAAACTTTTGTCAATGAACTTGTTCGAGCCAAAATAAAATAGAAGAACAAACATGTCTTGATTGAGTGTGTCCAAAAGAGCTTGAGCTCTCTTCCTTTTATATTTTTTCTTGAGGATTTACTCATTGTTAAGATTGACCCAAGAAATTACTCATGTGGTTAGAGCTGACCCATTCCATAATGAATGAATTAATAAAATAATTTAAAACTTAACTTCTGCTTAATTGAATCAAGTGATCTTTAGGTCTATTTTGGTCCTCTTGAAAAGAGGAATTTAATGCACATATTATCTTGATCAGCTAAGTTGTCCAATGTGGAATTTGACCCTAGTTTCAAGAATTAACACTCCCTCTTAACTAGGAATAATTCCACCTTTCAAGATCAACCTATCAAGATTGTTTCTACTCAACTCTATATGCTAAAACTTTCTCGGATCTAGAAGAACTCATCATACACGGGAGTAAACCCTCAACCCTCGAATCTCATCGGGGAGGTTTACCCTTAACCTGACATTTCAACGTGGATCTTTACCCTCAACTTGGAATCATATTGCCTACTGATCTTCCTAGTAATGACTCTTAGACGTCATGTGGTAGAACACCTGCATCATAATCGTCTTGGGTTGCACACCCCAAGAACACCCTCAACTTGTTGGCCAAACGAGGAGTAAAATTCCCAACAAGCCCTGCTTGTGGGTATGATGCCAGCTCGAGTACACTCTGTAAAGACCAAACAAGGGAGTAAAACCCACAACCCTAAGGGTAACAAGTAGGGGAGTGCCCTATTGTCTAGAGTTCCCTCAACCCCAAGAGCCCTTTTCCCTCAATTCCTCCCACTAGGAGGTCAAACAAGGGGGAAGAGTTGGCTTAGTGTTCCTGATTAGCGATGCCTCTTATTCGAAGGGGCCACATCCATCAATCCAAGCTACTCTATAAATACCACGAAATTTCCTTTATATAATGCCTTGGTGATAATGTCAGCAATCTGTTCATCTGTCGATATGTGATGGAGCTTGACAACTCCTCTCTATATCATGTCTCGAATGAAGTGATATAAAATCTCAAAATGCTTGGATTTATCATGAAACATAGGATTTTCTGCCAAAAAGATCCCACTTTCATTGTCATAGTATATCACTGTCGTATCCAAGACCTGTTTAAGTAGCTCTTCAAAGAGCTTTCTCAAATAGACTACTTCACAACTAGCCATTCTAGCAGCAATGTATTCGTCGGGTCCAACACTCAATGCTATATAATTTTGTTTTCTTCTCATCTAGGATATCATGGTAGATCCAAGGCTAAAGCAGCATCCAGATGTACTCTTTCTGTCGGTAACGTTACCTTCCCAATCAACATCAGTGTAACCATGAAGTTGAACATTTCATGCAGAATATCTCAGACCAATTGTAATTGACCCATGCAAATATCTCAATATGTGCTTAGCATCTATCCAATGTGAATGGTGGGGTTCGGTCATAAATTGACTCAAACTACTTATTCCATAGAATATATCTAGACAAGTGTTCACAAGGAAAATTAGAGCCCTAATCAATTGTATTTACTGAAACGGATTTTTTAACTCTGGTCCTGCAACATATCCACATAATTTCTTGAAGTTAATTTCCATTGGAGTGACCATAGAATACATTCAGTCATTCTAAATATTTCCAGAAACTTTACAATTTATTTTCCTTGTGAAAGGAAAATATCACCATATTTCTTCCACACTTCAAGACCCATAAAGTAATGCATGAGACCAAGATCTTTCATTTCAAATTCAGAGGCTATCTTTCTCTTACATTCAATCATCAGATGCTCACTACCTATCAAAACTATATTGTCAACATATAAAACCAAAATCAATGGAATTCCTTGGATTACCTTGAAATAGAGGTTGGGATCAACATTACTTCTTTTGAATCCCAACTTCACTAAGTAATTGTCAATACATGCATACCAAACTCGGGGAACTTGCTTCAAACCATACAATGCCTTCTTCAACCTACAAACATGTGTTCTTTGATCTTCCACTTCAAATCCTTAATGTTGTTCAACATATACTTCTTCCTGTAACATGCCATGGAGGAAAGCAGTCTTTACATCCATTTGATGAAGAGTCCATCCCTGACTTGCATCAAGGGAAACTATAGAATAAATGGTTGTATATCGAGCTACAAGAGAAAATATGTAATCATAATATTCTCCCTCTTTTTGAGAGAACACACAAGCCACAAACCTTGCTTTATATTTCTCGATGCTTCCATCACTTCCATGCTTGATTTTAAACAACCATTTTGAAGTAACAATAGAATTCCCTTTATGTCTAGGTACAATATCCCACGCATCATTTTTCATAATTGATTCATATTCTTCATCCATTACATCCTTCCAAACTTGTTCTTTCACTACTTCTTTGAATGAGGACAGTTCAGCATGAATCATAGTACTCATGCCAACAACATATCCTTGATACCCGCATGATTGTTTCCTTTCTCTGAAAGATTTGTGAATGGGGACATTTATTTCAATATCATGTAAAGTATTATGAAGCCAAAGTGGTCTCTTCTTGGAGAGAGAATCACTTGGAGGAGGATCTAAATGATCCATAGGCTCTATGGGAACACCAACCATATCGGTCTCAAGTGCAGACGAACCATATAGAATATCCCATTCATCATTCTCTTCCTTGGCAGGAGGAGGTGGAAGAAGATCTCTTGCTTTAAAAAGAGTTACATCTTCATCAAATGTTATGTCTCTACTAATTTCGACCTTCCTCTAATCAGGAATATAAATTCTATATGCTTCATAATTTTCACAATATCCTACAAATGTACCTTTTCTGCCAGTAGCTTCTAGTTTGTTCCTTTTGTCTTTCGATATAGGAAAATATAGTAAGCATCCAAATACACGAAGATGGCTAATATTAGGCTTAGAGTCTATGAATATTTCTTCAGGATTCTTGTTTTCCAATGCTTGATGAGTAACCCTGTTCTAAACATATACAGGAGTAGATGCCGCTTCAACCCAAAGGAACTTTGACACCTTTTGATCATGTAGCATGTCATGGACAGATTCTAATATAGACATGTCCTTTCTTTTGGCTAGACCATTCTGTTCAGGAGTATATGGCACAATCATTTCCTTCTTGATTTTGTCTCTCTTGTAAAATGCTATGAATTATTTTGACATGTATTCTCCTCCATTATCGAACCTGGAAATTTTGATTCTCTTTCCTGATTGATTTCCAATTAAGGCTTTGAATTCCTTGAATGTTTCAAAGGCTTCATCCTTGTGCTTAAGATAATATATCCATGTATTTCTTGAGAACTCGTCAATAAAAGTGATTTAGTAGAGATGACCACCAACAAAATGTACAAACATCGGATCACATATATCAGAATGAATGAGATGGGATGCCATGTGTCTTATTCTTACTCAAGGGAAATGGTCCCCTTGTTTTCTTTCCACTTGCTCAACTTGGGAAAACTCCATCATGATGAGTTTGAACATCTGGAATACCATAGCCAATTTCTTCAATTTCAGAAGTGCATCATAGTGAAGATGAGCTAGTCTGCGTTTCCATAATTCGCTCAAATGATAGGTATTATGAACCAATGCAAAGAGAGGTCTTCCAGTGACCCTATAGAGTCCTTAAAATCTTGATCCTAGTGTGAAGGCATCCCTCATAGGTGAATCAATAGGCCAAGTTAGAAATTTACCTTTAATGAAGGAATCCTCCATCCCTTTGTCTTCCAATGCAGATACAGATACCAGGTTCTTCATTAAAACTGGTGCATACATAACATGATGTAGTAGAACTGATTCCCCAGAATTTGGCTGAAATTTAATGGACCCAAAACCTTTCACCAGATGAATATAGTCATCTCCGAGAATAATCTTTAACTTAGTATCCATCTCTACCAGATTAGAGAGGACTTCTTTATAACCAGATAAATTATGAGCAACCCTAGTATCAACTAACCAACTATCCCATGAATCTGGTGGAGAAGAACTAGTAAGAGAATAAATGAGAATGTATTCAGATTTATTTACTGCATTACTTTCATATCTCAGAGCCTTCAATTTCTTTATGGAGGATGATTTTCTTCATGATCACATGAGTAGTCTCCTCTTCTTCTTTAATATCTCCTGTCATGGTTGTTCTTTTGTTGTTGAAGTTGTCTCTAGTGTTGTAGTGATGTCTCTTGTTTCTTTCAGGATAGTCACGAGAATAATGACCTGTCTTGTGACAATTGAAGCATTCAATATGAGATAATGATTTGTCATATCTTCCTTTTGAATTATGAGAAGGAGGCTTCCTTGATTGAGCCCCTTTTTCCTTCTTCCTTTTATCATGAGAGATGCATGCAATGGGCTCCTCCTCTTCATGTTTTTGAATCCTTCCTCTTGCAATCATTCTTGAATATTCTTGAGTGAGATTTCCAACAATTTCATCAAATGTCAGAAGGAAATTGTTGTTGCTAATTGTAGTAATGAAGATATGCCAAATAGGAGGGAGACCTATAAGAGTCACAACTACTATCTCTTTGTCAGACACGTTTTCTCCAACCCTCTACAATTGATCTCTAAAGAGAGAGATACTCATAATGTGGGATTGAACTGTTTCCCCTTTTTTCATCTTTGATTCATTGAGTTGATCTTTGAGCGTGATTATTTCATTCAAGTTGTTCACTTCATACATGTTGGCTATCTTGATATACATATATTTAGACTTTCTTAAATTCCCAACATAAGAAAGTAAATGATCTTGTAAACAATTAGCTATAATTTTCTTTTCTTTCGTCTCACCTTTCTTGTACATGTTCTTGAGAGAAGTGTGATGAAAGGAGATTTTGGGGTATACCAATTTCCCCTTTCTTTATAAATTTGAATCTTGAGGCCTATGGGTTATGGCCCACGAACTATCGAAAGTGGTTTCCATTGTGCTTGAGCTTCAGAATCCAGGATCATTCAACTTATCGGAGCCCACTACACTATCGGGAGCGTTCATTTATGCGCTCTTTCCATAAAAACCCTGGGACAACAAAATTATCGAAAAACACAGGAATGAACGGAAAACCCGACTCGAACCACTTAAGCTAGATGTCAAAAGTTATATACCCATGTCTACAATTATCGTCGGGTCCAACACTCACTTCAAAGCCTTGTCGCTGCTCCTCCGATCTCCGATACCCGATTAGTGCTTCGTCGGCTATTGGTGTATCGTAATATCGGCCCATCGGGGTATTGACGTTCCACTACCCACTGTCATTTGACTTTCCCGATTTGCAATCAGCGATTAGATCTGGACCGTCGATCTGAATCTCGATCGGACAGTCCACACTTAATCATGTGATCGCGATTGCACTGATTCGAAGTCCCATTCTAATCTCATTCTAATGGTTTTCGTCGATGTGATAAATCTCCTCTGTCTCTACGATATGATCCTATCCATTGATCATATCAATCCAACGACTCCTGTGCATTCTCGTCTGTTTCCTCCTTAATTTAATCTCGCTTGTCTTCGATGGATTTCTACATTAAAACACTACTTTGCCACCAAAATCTATTTATACACGACATCACAATTAACTATATATCTTTGGTTTATTATTGGATCGCCATCGATCCTTTAAGTGATCGATGGTCGATCAAACCTGCACATGGAACATTCAGACTATCTATACGATAACACACATAAGCACATAAATCAACACCGAACACACACCTTTCTATTATATACAGTATGATTACAAACTAAGGAATTTCAGCCTTAGAATGAGTTCTCTCTCGATTACATTTTTCTCACTCTGGTTTTCATAAAACTCTATCTATCATTCTATATTCTCCCCCACATTGAACATGCAGGTTCATCATATATAACAAATATTGGATCGGATCACAGAAGGATCCGATCAATCCTCTAACAACCCCTAAATCTCTCTTATATGTGTACATATGTGGCAGATTACAATAAATAAAGTCTTCTCGAGACTTTTATCCATTCCACCTAATTAGCTTTATTTAAATAGAATTTGTCCCTGTTTTGCTTGATGGTCCACGTCCTCCTCCTTGCCTCGATTTGGATTCCTCTTTTGATTAAGGGGGGGTCATATGCTCCTGCATCAGACTCCCAAGGCACAAAAATTTATGACCTCTTGGTTATATGCTTCTCCTTGTCCTTAGAAATTCTACCCACTTCTTCAGAACGACCTTCATGATCTTCTGTGAGTTGCAACCAACCTATCCAGTAATAGTCTTTCTCTGCTACACGATACCTCGCCAAGCTTTCTCCTAAGCTTAATCATTTGGCATCTCTCTGGTTCTCTCCTTTGGAACCATATGAGCACTCCATGCTCTAGATTGCTCCAAATCTTCTCACCTTCCACTATCGTTCTTTGCACAATAGTAAGACCATAAACTCTCCAGCTTTATCAATTGTACCTCTTCTACTTCTGCTTGCACTCCTTCTTCCTTCTCATAGGAAATCCTTTCCCTGCACTGATACCACTTGATGAAAGGAGATTATGGGGTATACCAATTTCCCCTTTCTTTATAAATTTTGATCCTGAGGCCTATGGGTTATGGCCAATGAACTATCAAAAGTGGTTTCCATTGTGCTTAAGCCTCAGAATCCGGGACCATTGAACTTATCGGATCCCACTACACTACCAGGAGCATTCATTGATGCGCTCTTTCCATAAAAACCCTGGGACAAAAAAATTATCAAAATACACAGGAATGAAAGGAAAACCTGACTGGAACCACTTAAGCTGGATCTCAAAAGTTATATAACCATATCTACAATTGTCGTCGGGTCCAACTCTCACTTCAAAGCCTTATCATTGCGCTCCTCCAATCTCTGATACCTGATTAGTGCTTCATCATCTATCGGTGTATCACAATATCAGCCCATCGGCGTATCAACATTCCATTGCCCGCTATCAATTGACTTTCCCAATTTGCGATCAGTGATTAGATCTGGACCATTGATCTGAATCTCAATCTGATGGTCCACAATTAATCACATGATCACGATCATACTGATTCAGAGGCCCATTTCGATCTTGTTCCAATTATTTTTGCCGATGCAATAAATCTCCTCCGTCTCTGCGATATGATCCTGTCCGTTGATCATATCGATCCAACGGCTCCTGTGCATTCTCATCCTTTTCCTCCTTAATTTAATCTCACTCGCCTTTGATGGATTTCTGCATTAAAACACAGCTCTACCACCAAACTCTATCTATACACGACATCACAATTAACTCTATATATTTGGTTTATGATTGGATTGCCATCGATCCTTTAAGTGATCGAGGATCGTTCAAACTTGCACATGGAACATTCAAACTATCTATACAATAACACATACAAGCACATAAATCAACACCAAACACACACTTTTCTATTATATGCGGCATGATTGCAAACTAAGGCATTCCAGCCTTAGAACGAGTTCTCTCTCAATTACATTTTGCTCACTCGCGTTTTCATAAAACTCTATCTATCACTCTATATTCTCCCCCACATTGAACACGCAGGTTCATCATATATAAGAAATATTGGATCGGACCATAGAAGGATCCAATCAATCCTCTAACAACCCCTAAATTTCTCTTATATGCATACACATGTGGCAGATTACAATAAATAAAGTCTCCTCGAGACTTTTATCCATTCCACTTAATTAGCTCTGTTTAAACAAAAAATTTCCCTGTTTTGCTCGAAGGTCCACGTCCTCCTCCTTGCTCCGCTTTGGATTCCTCTTTTGATTAGGGGGGGTCAGATGCTCTTGCATCAAAGTGGAGGCATTTTCTGGAGGATTGATCATTCTTCCTTTGATGTACTCCAACACATCATTATTGTCAGCTATGATCTCTAATCTGACTTTTCATGTAGAAAAGTTTGATGCATCACCTACCTTTTCATGCTCCTTGAAGGTAGAGGACGACACACTGTCCTTGAATAAGTGATCTACTATCTGATAGAGAGGGATTCAAATCTTGTTTTCCCTTGGGCTTGACATTCACCTTTGCTCTGATACCATGTTAAATTTTTAGATTATTCAATGTTGTATTAGTTACTTTAGCCCAATTTATCTTTTCATTAACAATGCATCCAATTTGTTAGCAGTATAATCAATCATAAATGTAACTGAAGAAAGAACAGCATACATAGTGATAAAGAAGACAACAACACAACCATAAGAGACAACATATTGGTCCAAGACTGGGGAAAAACCCCACTAGGGGAAAGCCCTTTCAAGTCTTCTTATTCTGTAGATCGTCATGAAAAGTTTACAGTAGAGAGTACAATGAGCCCAATACATATAATTTGTAGTGGAAAACAATAGATCAGATCTACAGATCTACAGATCTGTAATAACAATAGAGAAACTCAGATCTAACTGATCACTAAAGATAATTGATGCTGAGATGTCGAAAACTTAGATCTGGACTAGGTTGCCTTCATAAACACTATTTTTGAGTGACTTAAACTTAAGAGTAACTCTCATGAATGTTGTATGTGTTCAATTGTAATAGCACAGTCACTCTCAGGAGGTCAATGTGTGTGTGACTTCAGCCCTAAACTATAAAAACCCGTAATCGTACCCTTAATGAGTTGTGCGAGCAACCAAAAAAGGAAAAATCACTCTCTGGATGAGTTGTGCCAACGATCGCACTATCAGAGTTGCTCCTAGGACTTCCTGGTGTGAGCGACCAAGGACTGAGCCCTTTAGAATCAGAGTCTCTCCCTCTAAATGGCATCTGAGAGACCAGAGAGCCAGAGTTTCTCTCTTGACTACTCTGTGCCAGTGACCATGGACAAAAAACTTTTGATCTATTACAGCAATCAAGATCGGAATTACCCAAACCCAAAGCAAACCTTACGCCTGTACTTTTGGACCCAATACGAATTTCTGTTGATGAACCTATGCGAGCCGAAAGAAAATAGAAGAAAAAAAATATATTGATTGAGTGTGTCCAAAAGAGCTTGAGGTCTCTTCCTTTTATAGTTTTTCTTGAGGGTTTACTTTGGGTTAAGATTGACCCAAGCAGTTACTCATGTGGTTAGAGCCAACCCATTCCATAATGAATGAATTAATAAGATAATTTAAAAATTATCTTCCACTTGACCGAATCAAGTGATCTTTAGGTCGATTTTGGTCCTCTCAAAAAGAAGAATTTAATGCACATGTTATCTTGGTCATTTGAGTTGTCCAATGTGGAATTTGAACCTAGTTAGAAAAATTAATAACTATGAGGTGAATGATAATATATTTTCAAGATAAAATGCTTCATATGAGGTCATTTTTATAGATCCATGAGAATAGGTATTTTACAACCATTTTTTGAAGGGAATATAGTGTGCACATTAGTATATCATTTTGAAGGTGAATAATTTGAAATTGTTTTCTAGTAAATTGCTAACAAGTTTAGATTAATTATTTGTTTGGGTGTGATAAGAAAATATCAATTTTAGCTAGTTATCCTATAGTTTAATTAGTTCTTAGGAAAACAAAATTAGTGAACATATGGTATTTATACAAGAGAATGGAAGCGGGTAGGCCATATAACTTTAAAATCCAATCAATAAAGGCTTGGGAAACTAAGTGGGGGGCGGGGGGCGGGCGCAGGTAAATGGATGTGGTAGGGAATCAAAATGAGAATATTTGGAGAAATGGCTAACTACTATTGTGATCATATATTTTTCTCATTTAGTTAGAGGTGACATTATAAAATCCATAGTGATGTCATCCCATATGTTTGTTGGGATTGATATTGGTTGTAGTGTTTCGGTGTCTAATTTATCTCTCCTTTGTTTCTCCAAAAGGTGTCACATGTGGCCACAACAACCTAGATCTAGTTTTCATCCCTCTCAAAACTATTATCATTTAGTTCATTAAAATGTTTTATGAAATCTAGAGTGATTTACTATAAGTGATGAATGAAATTTCTCTAATATTTTTTGACAAATAATTCTTTGCTAGAACATGTTTTCTTTATAAAAAGATTTATCTAGCTACCATGTATACTCCGTGGGAGGATTTGGATCATCTTATGGCATGTAGAGGACTTGGATGATATCATAATTTGCTAACCATTCTTGATGAGCCTCCTCATGCCAACGTAGAATGCGTAAGGATAAGGTGAAAAGGGATTAATCCTCTTCAAATTACCAAGATAAAGCATTGGATACCAAACAGTTTTTAATATAACCTTGTATTCATATCGTAATAGCCTAGTGGCTCACTTATGTTGCTTTAGTAAGGATAACCTTTGTTCAAGAAAGTATTTCAAGCTATGGTGGTTACTCTTGATTACGAAATGTTTCTTGATGTGGTATGCATTTAGGTCTCTATGGGATGTAGTATTATTATTGTATATTTTTTATATATGGATTTACTAAAATTGTAGCCATGTAACTAATTACTAGTGAATATAAAAATTAATCCTTTCTTTAATTAGTACTTTCTTTAAAACCTCTCATTGAGGCATCACAGACCAAGACAAAAGTCTTAATAAAATATGGCAGATCAAATATTGGAATTGTGCACATGGTATCTTTTCAAGCTAAGAAGGCCCATTTTGATGCCTCATTCCAAACAAAGTCATTCCTTTTGTCTATTAATGTTAAAATATTATCAAATTTTCCATATATTTCACAGAATTTCTATGGTGCCTCATAAGTGCTAAGAATCCATGTAATCTCTTCAGAGTTTTTGGACAAGTGCCCCTATAAGAGTTGTAATGCTTTATCAATGTGCTTGCTGCTATTTTCTAATGTTTTGTTGTATATTAAAATATCATCAATGAACATTACCACAATTTTGTGTAGTAATAATCAAAATACCTTGTTCTTGAGCCTCTACAAGGTTTATTGAACAATATAAATGCCAAAAGGAATCACTAAAAACTCATAAAAACCTTCATATGTATAAAACACAGGGTCTTCACTTGGTGAACTTAAGTAATAGCATGTATGTCCATGGGATATTGAAGAATACCCATAAATTCACTAGATTTTGATAAATATATACCAAATTCCTTTTGTTTCATCCCCCTCACAATACATATTTCCAATAAAAATATCCCCCTATTTTTAGTCTAGACCCATTTTATAACTCCCATTGCCTCGTACACAAAATCCTCCCCCCCACCACCCCCCCCAAAAAAAGGCAATATATTAACTTTATTTTTTATAATTAAAAAGCGTCCTTTATATATGAACATTGCAAGATATGGTCAATAAGATCAAGTCCTTGTGGTACAAAAAAAGGTCTTATGGATGCATTCGTCTTTCACCATAAATCATTGATAGTTTGAATGAACATCAATTTTAGTGAAAGAATTGAATCCATGAATTTCATCCAAGAGGTTTTTAAATTCTAATTACTAGGATAGGAAATATGTTCTTTATCATCAATTTATTGAGAACCTATAAATTAGTATGTGTGCACCAAATACTTTCCTTTTTAAATTCCATGACCACTAGTGATGAGAAATTTTTAGTACTACAATGTATGAATCCTATCTCTTGCAATACTTTAACGTGGTTTCATGTTTGTGTTGCCAATGATGTCACTTGTTGTAAGTCATGTATTCATGAGTCACTATACATTATCTTGAGTCTGTTGTATACTCGTTGAAGGCTGTCATGATGATGTAAAATGTTGTCATTGTCTCAGAAGGCTTGTAGCAGAGGTGTGATGATGTAACAAGGCCTCATCTGAAGTTGAGCAACATCTTTTCTAGAGGTCAAGTTGATGTTGTGTATTGAAGCTTGTTGAGTCATGTAGATGGTTTCATGAGGTCAAGATGAGCTTGGAAGGATGTTTTACAAGTCATATCAACCCCCTTAAGCTCTATTGCAAGTTTGAGGGAAAGGGTTTTGTTTTACTTCATGCTCTTCCTCAGTTGCATGGAGATAAGCTTTTGCAAATAGCTAAAGGGCTCCTATCACTGGAAAATAGGCCTCTCCATACATCTGTAGTCGAAATTCTATAGTTTTATGTGTGGAACTGAAAGGAAACACGAAATTTACTTGGTTTTTCGCGTGCACAATTGAAATCATTTTGTATTTGGCGAAGCTCATAATCAAATTTTCTAGAAAAGGGTCAAGATTGTTGGACACCTAATCCTCAATCAGTTAGTGTGGAAGCTGAATAGACAAAGTAGTCCAAGAGACCTTGGGATGTGAAACCCAACAGTCACATAATGTACTATAAATGTATATCATTTGTCAATAAAAATTGTACTTGCATGTTTTATCTTTCATATTGTTCTTACTGCCCATGTGTGTTTAACATGGTATTAGAGCAGGCGATTGCTGGTCCTACTCCAATTTGAGCCACTTGTTTTGTGGTCTCTATATATATGTCAGTTCTGTCCATTACCTGAAACGCTCCATTAAATCATTGTCTGCCAGAAATCTGCTGCCTCTTCTACCTAACCTCTGGCACTGTATACACTGCACCTGACTCTGGCTATTTTAAAACTCTCTGCTGCGTTACCTGATCTCTGTTTGACATTACCTGCGCTCTCTGTCCATAAACACTCCATTTAAAAGTGTTGCTCCATACAAAGCTTGCTCCGTACAATACGCTGCCATTACCTGCCTATCAGTTGTCTTTCGCTGTTACAGTTATTGTTAATACGCATATAGTTTTTCAATGAGGACACTGTCTGTCATTTTTATTCACTGACCCTGTCTGTCATATGTGTTTTATTTCTGAACGTTGGCCTACTCCACGTAACCTGAACGTTGCTAGCCTGCTCCACATGTCCTGCCTGAGCGCTGTGCGTTAAAATTGTTTTTGAAAGGCCTACGATTTTGTTTCTTCACCGCCTTGCAGTCTTCTTAGCCATTGTCTGTCATTGTCTGCCATTGTCTGCGCCATTGGAGGCTGTGTGATATATGTTGTGCATATATTGATCGCTGCATACCACACTCTGTTTTTAACCATTTCGTTGAATTTATATCGCTGGTATCACACTCCCACTGCATACCACCAGTATCATACCATTGTTTCCCTGCGACATCACACCTCTCCACATTAGTTTACGTTTCCTTTTTAATACATTCCCTGCAGGTCATACCGTTGTTTGGTGATATGCTGCCATCCCACTCTCTGTTTGAGATTTCTTTGTTTAATTTCGCAGTTGCAATTACATTTTAGTTTGTATTATTTCTTTCAAGAAGAGCAGAATACCTCAGCGCACATGGTCCTTGAAAGAAGGAATGTTTCTGTATGATAAAATGGATGAGGGTCTCTGAAATTTGTTGTCAAGCATAAAAACAACATTACAACACTTACGACTGAGTTCCAGAGAAAACAGAATGAAGGGTCACGGACCAGAGACGGCTGCTTTTGTTGCTATTATATATTGATGTCGAAAAACCGTGAGTGTCGCGTAGCGGAAAAAAAAAACTGTGCCCGTCGATAGAAGTTGGGCCACGTTTCCTTCATAGCACCAAATCTGCCCATATCTGAGCCCACGAACAACAGAAGTCGAGTAGCATAGAAAACGCTGATCCGCAGACCCTGCCTAGAAACGCTAATCGCCATTAGAGAGGAGAGGGGTTCGAGTGAAAGAATATGGGTCCAGTTTTTCAATCGAAGGAGCGGTCTACTTGTTTAGAGACCCTAAGAGCCTGCCACTAAACCCTAGTTGTTGTGAAGGAAGTCGTAGTCGCACGCTGACAGAACCTAGAACCTAGAACCAGCTGCTGGAGAGTTACAGGATCCGTCATCAGCTCTAGAGAGATTGGGCATCTCAGATATTTCGGGACTATGGCATGAACGTTTGCTTCGGGTGATGGAGAAATTTGATTGATGAGGCCAACGTTTGAAGTATTGAACAGTCACTGAAACAACGCTGAAAAGTCATGGAACTGTGGTGCAGTGGAAGCGTGGTGAACCCGACGTGAAAGAAACTCGTGGTGTTGGCTGTGGGGTTGTTGCATTTGGCTTCCTCCGAAACTTTCTTGTTCTTGTTCTTGATGGTGGAATAATCCTGGAAGATAGAGTGCACTGGCAATGACAGTGGCATCTTCTGCTGTGTGGTGTTATATGGGCGATCGGGACTCCTTGGGAAGCTAGTCGTGCAGCACCAGACTGTTCCAAGTCCTGTCAACCGCCACCTATTTCTTCTGCGGTCCCTGCTCTTGTGCGTTGCTTCTGTCATTAATTACTCACTTCATCCCTCTTCGTATCCAGCAGACAACCCTACTCTCACTCTGATTCTGCTTCTTCATTGATTTCATTTGTGCCTTGACCTCATTGTTGCAGGCCGGATTTAGACAGAATTAAGATATATTCGAGGGTTTGGTCCATTAATTATTGATAGGCTACCTCGGAAACTATGTGAAAGATATTCACAAGGACCAGTTTCGGATCGGCCTCTAGAAAGGAGAGGTCTTGTTGGAGAATGTCAACTGCACCTTACGCTCATGGTACTACGTTGTTGCTGCATTTTTGATTGTAAGAAGATGCAAACGTATCTGTGTTGGAACGTTGTCCTGGTGAAAGCTGCATATATATTGAACGCTGCCCCACTTTGTGCATGTAATGAAGTTTTTAGCCATGGTTGAAGACTGAAACTTCAGTAACTGGTATGCAGAAAATGCATTAATTCTTTGCATCGCCGAGGAGTGAAGGTTACTTTGTTTAATTGAATGAATGTTGTGCATTCTTTTTGGTTCTGGTCAAAACTCCTTCCAATGCATTGAGAACGTTGAATAACGTTGGTTCATTGGTTCATCACCGTGCATATGTTGCTTTGTGCATTCTGTTAGGATCTGATAGTGGAGCGCTAACTGATTACATTAAAGTTTTGGAGTGCGTTGAAGTGATGTTGAACCCTCTTCAAACCCTACATTGAGTTGGTCAATACTGTTGAAGTTGGTGCATGCGTTCATTCCTATCCATCAATCAAAGACTATTGTTTCTTCCGTAGAAAACCCACCATTACACTACCCTAACAGATGTTATGAACGGATCCAAGAGAATGAATATTTTCTTGTTGCCACCTGTGCTATTTTAAGTACGCGTGTTTCAAATTAGGCTAGCCTGCATCTCTTCCAATCAGATTTTGGCACAACACATGAAAGTTAGAATGAGGATTCAAACTCATGACCTCAAATGAAAGAAATGTGAAGATTTACACTTCAAAACTGATCAAGTATTCAAGATTCACAAATTGTAACAGGGTTGGTTATCGGTGGCATCGGTGCAGTTTTGTACACGATAAGGCAGGGGGACCCTGTCTTTGAGGTGATCTCAATCTATTTGAAGGGCTTCAAGCTTAGGTTCGACACAAATTTTCTCATTCTGGTTGCAGTGATCGATGTGGAGCTCAATATTCTACTTTGAATAGTGGGAATGCAGCATGGGAATGGTGTGTTGAATTTTATTCTAGTATGTGCATTGAACTTGAACTACATGCTTTGAACAATGACGATCGTGAACATTTGTGTACAAAAAAAAAAAAGGTTATGTAGAAGACTTTCAATTGACTTTTGTAGATTGAATAATTTGGTGCATTACTATAACAGTTGATTCATTTGTGGAATTGCTCAGTAGTCTTCTGTAGATTCCATTGACAACATAGACAATAATTGCAAAAATGCCATGAACATGAAAATAATTTGTTCACATATATCTTTGATATTTCTTGTGAATTTGGATTGAGATAGCTTTGAAGATAAATTATTCTTCCTAATGGAGTATTAAAGTATATAGAAGTTATCATCTTATTCCAAAAGTTGTATGATTTTACCATTCAGCCAAAACTTGGTGCAAATCGAAAGAGGAGCAACTTCTAATATCTTTGAAAAAAAGGTTAAAATAAGTGTATTTAACAGAGTTTGATTCTTTGATAAAATGGGAAGACTTTATGGAGTATTAGAGTTACTGAACACTCTAATACATTCTAGTGTCGAAAACATAGTCAACATCAACAAAGACACTCTCTGTGACATTCAGAGCTGCCTACGTAATGCACAGGAAAAGATCGATTTTTTGCAGCTTGAATCACAACTACAACAAGAAGAGCTACATCAAAATAGACATCATTCTAAACATATTTTGTTCAGAACATTGATACAACCACCCATCAGCAGCAAGTCAATAATGTTACAGTTCATTCAAATAAAGCAGCAGTTGTACATGCAAATGCAGAAACTCAGTCTGCACTTCCCAAGCCCATCATCAGACCTTGGGAATAGCTTGTCCACAACAAGCACAGAAATGGTCTTGGATATGACAAGGACTTGTCTTTTCATATTCCAAACTACGCCAAGCCATTCAGTTTCAGAGTGCTGGATTCATTCATGACAGTTCACCTTCAGCTGTTTTAGACTCTGCCCCTCTTCCACAGCGACAACAACAAAAACAGATTGTGAAATGCCAACACTGTGACCGAGTTGGCCATCTAAAAGATCATTGTTTTGATCTTCATCCATGTAAGCACTGTCATAAAACCAGTCATTCTTCAAACAGATGCTTCAAAACAAACGTCCTGCAAGAACAAAGATTCATCTTGGATGGATCGCTTCTTGGCAATGGGCATCAACAGCCAAGAAGATATTCCAAACACATGTCAG
>APFE030463079.1:0-10832 GCA_000404065.3 Pinus taeda | reverse complement strand
CGTTAGCTTGATCATAGAGCAGTACTAAGTCTCCCTCCATGAAAGAGAGGGGGTTAACAGTATTATCGAAGTGAGTTTTCATTCACTTCTTCTAAGCTTCAATAGCTAAGGAGGCTAGACGACGAGCGCTCTAAGCAAAGAAGACGCTCTTCTACTGGAGTAGTATCATGGAGCAATTCGACAACTATCTTTAATGAAGGAATCTCACACTGAATAGGAAGGGTAGCGTGGAGTCCATAAACTAACTCAAAGGAAGTGAAACCGGTGGTGTCCTTCATGGAGGTACGGTAGGCCCACAAAGCAGAAAACAACATGAGATGCCAATTAGACTTATGCATGCCAAGAGTTCTTTGAAGCATCGTGACCAAAACCTTGTTCATGGCTTCCACTTGACTCTTTGCGTGAGGATAGTAGGGTCAAACTATCATATGTGAGGCCCAACTCATTACGAAAATGCTTTCCGTGATGAGTGATGATGGCTTGGTGTACTAGGAACCGTGAAATAACTTGGTTAAACAAAAACTACCCCGCGGTGTGAACTTCTTGAGACTATGTAGGCATTGCCTCCACCCATTTCGTAAAATAATCAACAGCAACTATGATGTACCTATGCCCCAAAAATATAAAAGAAAGGAAGAAAAAAAAGAAATTCAATGGTCAAAAGCTTTGAAATCCCTTGTGTAACCGTTGACGCTGCCTACTTCCATTAAAGCCCACGTGGACTACCCTAAACCCAACTGGAGGAGGTATCGTGTGGACAAAGAGTTGTGCCAATTAGCTAGCAGTTAATCCACGGCCCAACAAATTACGGAGACGTTTAAATGGGGAGTGACGCTATAAATATTGATAAAAACTCTATCTGCTGGAAAGGTGCTCGTTCCTCATTAGTATTTGGAGTTCGTCATTAGTTCTTCTCTCCGGCTGCTGGAAATATTGATAAAAACTCTCTCGGCTGGGAAGGTGCTGGTTAGTCATTAGTATTTGGAGTCGAATAATTTGAAGAGGTGGTATTCTCTCGGGCTGCTGGGAAAATTTGCGAAGTATGGAGGTTATTGACCACTGATCGAAACGCTGTTGCCCTCAATCTGCTGCGCTTCCGCGCTTGTTCTCCTCAAAATTCTGTACGTTACTTGCATTAATTCTTCACTATCGAAGAGTCTACCTAGTTCTTCACTCTGCATAGCTGCGGCTTTACGCCATTATATGATGCGTAAATTCCAGGTGCGGAAGAAATTATAAACGATTTATGGTTTTTCTTTTGGCGTTCACAGCTGCCTTTCGTCCAATAGTAAATATTTTGGAACATGGAAAGAGGACGGGAGGAGGGATTTATGGGGGCGCATGGAAGACAGAGAGGAGAAACGTGAGTTATTTTATCTTCTCCATCGCTTTTATTTTGCAATGGCTTTGTTTTTCTCTGAACGGAATCTCATGGTAAGGACCGATTTTGTGTTTTCTTTACCCTGAACTAATTTTAATGACGAAACCATGCGATCCAGTACATAAATCTTTCTCTCCAGGAAGATTAGATGAACCATTAGCTAGTTCTGAATAACTCTACTCGCAACTAGTTCTGAATAACTCTATTCAATTTAGTATACCGTGAATATGATTTTCTACACCCTATCCCAATTTTAGGGGTCGGGTGTTTTAATTTTAGCAACAGTACGATGGGCATCCAACAGTACGATGGCAAGATATTCCTTTTAGTTTTTGTTTTCCCAGTGGCGGATTTGTCCAGTCACAACACTGTAGCATGCTGCATGTATAGGGGGAATACTGTGGATGTGAAGTTAAACCGGATTGAAGCATATTTAATAAAAATGTGGGATTTCTGTGCTTGTAAGGGGATGCATTTCTTAACCATCCATTGCATTCATTTTATGTTCGGTGATTTAAGCTAAATATTTTTAGGTTGTTATGCATTCTGCTTCCTAATTTTGAATTTTTGCGAGTTATATTTGCTGACATTCTTCTTGTCCCTCGAACTTAAGAATTACAGCGATGCCGCAGTGGTTCTTTTATAGTTTTCATAATTCACTTATTGTTATTTAGAGATCTCTTGGATTTATAACCTTTTTCTTCTTAATTTTTTTTAAATATATCCTGGAGTAACCATTCCATATGGTATATTCCTATTCATAGGGAGTTCCTAGAGCTTTTGGAGTTACTGGTTTCAAAGGGACAGATTCCCAGTATTTTATCGAATATAAAATTTAAATATGGGCGGTTTGTCTATCTGTTGGTAGTTTCTAAGAGTCTTTCTAGCCAGTTCTGTTCCTTCTAAGTGCATTTGTTTGCAATTTTATACAAAAGCCATGATGAGTAACCTGCTTATTTTTGTTTCTTGTGGAATAATCTAACACAGCTCGGGACTGGATCAGCATTCTGAAGGATCACAGAGGCTATCAAGAAATGATGCTCTGGCATATCTCAAGGAAGTAAAAGAGATATTCAAGGACAATAGAGAGAAATATGAGGAGTTCCTTGAGATCATGAAAGCTTCCAAGGCCCGAAGGTCTGTACTTTGTTTTGTAAAGTTTGACATTATCAATCAATAAAACAAGTTAGGTTTAATTTTCCTTTTTTCTCCATTAATTACACATATTTTCGCAATTCTACAGAATTGATACAGTTGGTGTTATAGCTCGAGTAAGATGTCTATTTAAAGACCATCATTCCCTTATTTTGGGTTTTAATACCTTTCTGCCCAAAGGTTATGAAATTATATTTGCTTCAGAAGAACAGCCAGTTAACTTTAACCAAGCATTCGATTATGTTGGTAAGATCAAGGTAATGCAGATGAGCAATTATGTTAATAAGACAAATATAATGCAGATGATGAGTATTAGCTCTATAATGCAGATGATGATGTATTAGTTCTTTGACATTGGAAAGCTATGTTCTATTTACAACCTAATTTATTATAACCAGATTTTGTATCGAAAATGGTGAACTGGTATGAGAGTCGTAGTCAGAACATTCATATTTCGAAAATTCAAAACTAGGAACGGTTTTACTTAAATTTTTAGTTTATTGTTTTCAGAAAAGGTTCAAAAATGATACACAAGGATACAACAACTTTTTGGATATATTAAGAATGTATAGGAATGGGAACAAATCCCTGCATGAACTCCACAAAGAGGTACTTTCAATTGTTTTTCAAAAATGGGAATATAAATGTTATTTTTTTCAAATTCTTTTAAGCTATGCTATTTATGAACTTATTTAATTTTATTTGTTGTTTGTATGTAGGTGGAAAAACTGTTTTATGATCAATAAGATTTACAAGAGGAATTTACATATTTTCTAAAATAAGAGGAAAATGAGTTTAATTTCAAAAATTGCTAGATCTTAGAAATAGAACAGAAAAATTAGTATAAAGTGATTATTTAGGAAAGAGAGTTTAAGTCATATATATATGATTTGTATGGTGACTCTTGCATTATATGCACCCTTAACTGTATATGCAAAAATCAGTCCCTTTAGTTTCAAAGGATTTCTAGTGTGATATGCATCATAAAGTGGCATAAGCATTTGAAATATGGCTTTTGCATGAATGTTTTAGGTGTATGGGCTTCTCCAATCATGAATAAGTAGAGTGGCTTGTCTATGTTTATCTATTTTTTCATTGCAATGTTTTTGACAATTGCTTGTTGTTCTGTCTTAAGCATTCTTCTAATTTTGTAGTATTCTTGAGTGTTAATTAGGATGTTATGTCAATTGAAACCCTATATTAATATTTTTTTTTGTCATGGAATTAGATATATGGAAATTATCTATATAGGTTATAATTTTTTATCAAAAAGGTTGGATTATTGAATTGCTTCTTCCAAATGACCCCATGTTGGGTTGATACTGTATGTCAATTTAGCTTCATTGCTCCTTATTGTATGTTCATGTAGTGTATGCACTTTTCCATATTGGCAAGTCTTTATTTAGTGCCTTTTAATTTTGTTTTGAAATGGGACATATAGAAAACTCTTTTTGTGTTATAATTTTGAGAGTCAAATGTGTTTTCTTGTGTTTGATGAATTGTATTTTTCTTGATTTTTTCATTTTTTATATTGGTGTGTCATTTTTAGTATACTTTGATATGAATTGAGCTAAAAAGACATGCTTTAATAGCATGAGGCCTGCTGATATACTGGTCAATGATCAAATTGCACATTACAACTTTAGAGTTGTGAGGTTCTTATTTTAGCAAAATCAATGGCTTAAGGACAAATGTATATACAAGAGTTGTGCTTATAAAGTTGCATTATCTTGAACTAAGATTCAAGGCATAGAGCTATATGGACTTATTAACTAGGAGGTTAAGAAAGGAATTGTCTAATGACTATATCATTTGAATAGCATTGATTTTTCCTTTTTCATGTTTTTGTAGTATAGTTTTGAAGGTAGTTGTTATTGATTTTTTCAACTTTGGTCATATATGAACTCTAATATGGCCCTACAACATATGGGTTGGGCAAATATTGAGAATTGGCATTTGAATTCTATAAATGTGGCATATTGATTGTAAAGCTATTGTTCCATATTTGTGATGGTTTAGTTTTAGGAACACCATTGGGTGTTTCAATGTACTTTGATGTAATGAGTTTTTGTTAAACTAAATTCATCCATGAAATATTAGAAATTAGTTGACTTATCATATTTTATTTATTCAAGGTCACTATGCATTAGTGTTTTTTTATTTATTGAATCAATGGGTTTAATAAATGTTTTCCTTTTCATTGGGGGCATTTGGAAATTGTATCTATAATGTGACACTTTCCTTTCTGTACAACATCTAGTATGATGGTGTCCATGTATTTTTGCAACCCCTATTAAGGTGATCTTTGTTACAAGTTATAAATATTTTTAAGAAATTTTCAATTTATGATTTTTTGTTTATTCCATATATTATTGCATTTTCTATCTATAGAAGACCATGTTCATGTTTTCTCCCACTATTTGGAAACTATTTTTTTTTCTGTAAGCTACCATAGTACCTTCCTTTTCTATTTATAAAACAAGTTGTTCCATGTAGAACAGTTTGGTGGCCTCAACTTGCCCATATGGGAAACCAAGTCTATTGGCCACGTGAGTCTGTTATATGCCAGCCATCCAGAAACAAAATTTAATCAGTCTTTCAATCCAAGCTAAATAAAGTGCACATCTAGGAACACTAATCATGTTTGGAACTAACATAAAACACTTGAAAAGAAAATGCTAGCCCCAAAATGATCAAACTAAAAAGTACAAAAAACTATTCCTTTATCTTTGTGGGATTCCACAATAGCTGGTGTTGGGAGTCTCCTGCATCTACCGTGGAGTCTCTTGTATCTACCACGGAGTATAGAACTACTTGCATAATCATGATAATTTGTAGGTTTTTCATGTACTTTTTTATACTCAGCATACCTTGGGCTATTTCTGCCATTTCCCAACCACGAGATCCATGGCTCTTGCAAGTAATTGCTTCAAAACCCAGTACGAGATGCAAGGCTCTTGCAAGTAATTGCTTCAAAACCTAGTACCAGATGCAGGGCTTTCTTATATAGCATCATCTTGGTGTGTTATGGGTTGGGGACAATATCCCCCCATTCCTCCAGCTCTAGCTGGGAATCCTCTTCCATGATGCTATCTTCCATCTCCTATATTAGCTATATTAGATGAAGAATGTTAGTGTCAGTTAGTCCCTTCTCTATATGCACAAGCTGCCTCATGGATAGTCATCCTAATGGATTTCCTACCTCTTCTCCTACTTGCTGGTGCAGAAGTAGTAGAATGGCTTCTACTTGCTAGCTCACTCTGCCTCCATCACCCCTACCTCTACCCAGGCCAGCCATCTTTTCCTTTAGTGCCTCCTCCTTATAATTATGAACAGCGAACATTAGCTTTCTAAGAGATGCAATCTTCCCATAATCGAACATGTGCTTGTCGCTTAGCATTCCTTCCCCACTCTAGTCTCCCCCTTCACTTTGTAGAATAGATGGTCTCTCCCCCAGACTAGGATAGGTGCTCAAGCACTCCGTCATCCCTCGCATGTATTGCATTCTTAGTTTTTTAGGGTTGAGCCTTTTCCCTTCTAGTACATTCCCCTAGCATGCTTATGCTATGTTACTCTCCCTGCCTCACAATGCAATCCACTAGCTAAGACACAACCCCTCCCTATAAATTCCCAGCTTTCCCTCCTCCTCCAACATACTATGCATGTGAGAGAATGAATTACATACCAAGTCATAATGCCCCTCCCTCGCAATTCCCACCTTTCCCCCCTCCTACATACTATGCATGATAGAGTGAATTCTAGGAGGGGAGCCACATCGCTAGTTCTCCTCCTTCCCTCACTGCACACTAGGCTCTCTTCCTACCCTTGCCACCCTCATGTTCCCCTTTCCATCTATGGTACCTCCCATCCCACTACAGCCGCCACTTCTTCCCACCTCTTCCCTCACTCTAGTGGCACTTTGCCTCTAAACTCCTGCAGGCAGGCATGGGGACACCATCAAGTCTGTTTGATCTATGTTGAGGGAAATAGGTGTCTGTCCTAGCCATCCTCTCCCCTACATTCCTCCTATTCTTACTCTTCCCTTTCATCACTCCGATCAGGGGCCCACTATTTTGAAACTATGTTACAAAGTAGTAATCCAATATTTTTCCAAATAACATATGATCTAGACAAATCAATTGCTTTTTGCATTTATCTTAGGTCTATAATAACTTGTACAAGTTGTCTTTTCTTACAAGATAATCAATATAGTATTCTTCTTTTGTTTCAATATGGTTCCTTATTCTTTTGTTGTCATATATTTCATCTATTGTTCCAATGTGATTTCTTTTTCTTTTTTTGCTATGTATTTGAGTTAGTGTGTGGAACTTAACAAATAAAATTGGAGGGCACAATTGAGGCATCATTTCAAATACAAGTTTCTTCATTTTTCGGAGGTAGTGAGGAGAAATCCTTATGTGCTTGAAATTTATGTATCAAATGTGAACTTTTAGTGATTTTTATAAATTGGGCTTGTACTTAACATAATTTTATAATAACATTCTTTCTTGTATTTTTTCCTTTTAGATTCACATTGAAATGCATAAAATGATTTTTTCAACAATTATCTACATTGTTTTGAAGAACAAATTTTTGAGGTGATATGAAAAGTTAAGACTGTAATGCATTAATTCCCATTGGGCTATTTCTTGGTAACTAAATATTTGTACAATTCCATGGCCACCTCTATCTCCAAAAGATATTGCTGGCAAAATCATCTCTACTACATATTTGTCTTTGAAAATCCCACCTGGTCATTGTCCTTCATTTTTTTCTATTTCAATTATCTTGTCTTGTACATCATGAATATGTTGTCAGCCTATGAAACCATGTGCCTCTGCCTCATTTGGTCTTTTTCCTGTTGAATTGTGTTTTGTTTGACTTTTACAATCATTGTCTTCATCTTGGGATGTATTATCATTAATGTTCTATTCAAGAATTTGATTACAATTTTTATTTAAGGAATGCTTTAAGATTTATATAAACATGGAGAACATATGTCTTTCATCACACTCTCCATAAGAAATTTAAGTATTGGATATGCATTATTGTATTTCAATAGTATTTTTAATGCAATAGAAATTATCATTTCATAAAGGATGAATTGTGGAACTGCTTTTCAGACAATTTGGATGTCCATACTTACATTGATTATTGAGGTGACTAAGCCCGTTTGGGATCATTTGTAGCCCCATTTCTTTATTTGTGAAAACATAATTCTTGTTATTTGGGAAATCAAGGAAACAAACAAGAACCCAAATGAGTGATCATAACATTCACAAGAAAAGGAAGCTCAGAAGCACAAAAGGATAAGGGATGGACAAAATGTCAAGTGTTTTACATTTCATTAATTTGGACATCATGCCTTTGAATTTACCAATCCTCTCTTCAAGTTATAAGAGTGTTGCTACAATTGGCAATGACCTATAATGTCTTATTTATTTAGGTTATGCAAAAACTTGGTAACTTTGCATTTTCAAGTTCTGTTTTGCATGATCTACATAACATCTTGTGAAACGTTTTTCCTCTTATATACACTTGTACTTAAGTTTGATCTAAGTCATTTCCAAAAATTATCCTATTCTTTCCAAATTCCAACTTTTTATATAGTCTACATTTGATTCTAGTTATTCCTTCAATTTGCTTTATGGAAGTTTGTATAGGTGTACTCTTGGATGAGTCACAATCTCTATTCCTTAATTTTTTATGTTGTTTTAAATACTTTTTGTACTATTTATATGTAGAATTTGTTTGGATTTGTGAAAGTTCATCCTATTTTTGTAACATTGGTGTTTTTCTACTATGTTATAAGGTAGATTGTATTGATCAATACTTTGATTTGTCAATAATGGTTCATAATGAATGTCTGATGTACTTGTTTGGAATGATACAATGTTATATTATTGATTAGAATTTGTATTTGATGAGTATTAATTGACAACACTTTTAGTGATAGATGACCATATTTTTATTTTTACATTGGATATGATTGATGTGGGGTACAAGAAAAATGGTGACCATTCAACTCTTAATTTTTCATATGGCATTGTGATATTAACAAAATATCCTTGTTGGCCTACGAACATCGGTGGTGGATATATAATGTCATTTGTTAATTATTTTATTGGAGAATGCAATGCATCTTGGTTGTGACCCATGATTTTATTCCAAAAGGGTTGGAGAATATAGAGTTGTAAAGATTGTTTATCAAAATCACGTGCTATTAAGTGAGAAATTGTAGTAAACGTGCTATCAAGACATTTGGATAGAATTATTTTATTTTATCCAATTCACTAATTTTCATTTGATGAACAACATGTTGGTAATGATTTTCAAGATCTTTGGAAAGAGGTGACAACCAATAATTAGAGACCAAGTTACATCCACCTAATTTTTTGTACAATAAATTTCAAAATGTCCATTAAGAGGATTTGTGTCATGAAACAAAATGTAGAATGGACTTATGTTTACATGGTTATTCAAAACAAAATACATTGTTTCCATTGTTAATGAACAAACTCCAATTATTATGTTCAACCACTTGGGTAGCTGTTTAATAAGCTCATCAAAACTTAATATTTACAATACAACAATATTTTTAATAATGAATATTTACCATGGATATTATTAACTTCTAAGTAGGATATTTTAAAATACCATGGCCCAATACCTAGAAGAGAAAGATAGAGAGAGGGGTTGAGAGAGGGAGAGGAGGGAAGAAAATCATACTACCATGGGCTAGTTCCATGGTTTATCAATATCATGGACCAACTATGATTTTGATTATTATGTTATATATGGAGGATTTTAATTATTTTATTACAATACAATGGGCCAATACCATTGCTTATCAATGCCACATGCCCAAACAAATTAAATTATTTCAAAACGAAAATATTTTACAAATACTTTTTCATTTATTTAATTTTATAATATTTTTTAATCAAATCTAAAATAAAAAAAGGTTATAGTTAATTTTGAGGTATATATAAACCCTCCATCCTCACTAGTATGAAAAATATCCCCCCATATATTAAATCAAGGATAGGCCCATTTTAAGGAAGGATCCTCACTAGTATGAAAAATATTCCCATAGATATTAAATCAATGATAGGCCCGTTTTAAAGAGGGATCCATGCAAATAGAGAAAATAGTGACTAACAATGATAGAGGAAAGATAAGGCATGATTATCTTACCTTTTTTATTATTTTATTTTCTTTGAAATGTTTGATCCAAAAGATAGGCTTAATATTTTACAACCAATTGTATATTTTTATTTTAGAGACTCTCTTAAATATAATACAATGGGATCATATCTAAGAGAGAGAGTGCGATGGAGGTGGAATTGGGTATGGGAGAGAGGCATATGTGGTAGAGAGAGGGAAGGAGATGAAGGAAGAGAGAGAGGAAGGGGGAGAGAGGAGGAGAGAGGGAACGAGAGAAAGAGATGTATTTTCATGAGCAAAGAGAGCGAGGGAAGAATAAAGACATTGAGTGATAGAGGTGGAGAGAGAGAGGGAGTGATAAGGGAGATGTTAAGATGGAATGAGGGAGAGAGGAGACGAGGAAAGGTAGAGAAAAGGATAGGATAGACATAGGGAAAGAAGGGGGAGAGAGATAGGGAGACATAGATATGGAGGGCGGAGAGAGGGGGAGATCGAGAAGGGGAGGCAAAGGGAGATAGTGACAGAGTTTGAGGGTGGAGAGAGTGTGTGTGTGTGATGTGGGGGAGAGACATGCGAAGGTGGGAGAGAAAGGGAGAGAAAGGAAGGAAAGTACAAGACTTGAGGGAGAGGAGATAGATGGTGTTAAAAGGGGGAAATAGGGAGTGGGAACAAAAATGACATTGAGAGATAGAGGTGGAGAGAAAGGAGTGATAAGGGAGAGATGAAGATGGAAAGAGGGAGAGAGGAGACAAGGGAAGGGAGAGAAAAGGAGAGGAGAGAGATAGGGCAAGAAGGGGAAGAGAGAGACATGGAGACATAGATATGGAGGGGGGAGTGAGGGGGAGAGGAAGAAGGAAAGAGAGATGGAGATGGTGACCAAGTTGGAGGGTGGAGAGAGCAAGAGTGTGATGAGGAGGAGAGATAGAGGGAGGTGGGAGAGAGAGGAAGGAAGAGAGAGAGGAAGGAAGAGAGAGAGGAGAGAGAGATGGGGTTGGAAGGGGAAGAAATACATAGAGAGGCAAAGTTCGATAGGAAGAGGTAGTGACATGGGAGATATGGTGTGTGTGTGTGTGTGTGTGTGAGAGAGAGAGAGAGAGAGAGAGAGAGAGAGAGAGAGAGAGAGAGAGAG
>APFE030463078.1:0-21930 GCA_000404065.3 Pinus taeda | reverse complement strand
CCAAGACTTTCTACTATAGTCATCAATTAAAGTGAGGAAGTAACAGCTTCCACCAATTGACTGTGTCCTCATAGGTCCGCAAAAGTGTGTATGCACTAGCTCAAGATGTTGCTTTGCCCTGTATGCAACTCCCTTTGGAAACCTTTCACGATATTCCTTTTCCAAGATGAAACACTCAATTATTAGCATGTTCTTTGATGGGAGGTAATCCTCTAACCATCTGTTTCTGCTGCAACAATCTTAAACCAAAAAAGTGCTAGTGTTCCAACCGAAAGTGTCATAACCAATAATCATTAGAACATCAACCTGTAAAAGAAATGACCTGATCACTATAATTCATGAATAGAGGAGAGAGTCCATTCTTCGTCATTTGCACCTTTGTTATCAACTGCTTTCTTGGGGGATTGTCATATATAACACATTCTTGTCCTTGAAAGATAACATTTGTATCCCTTCTCTTTCAATTCACCAACACTTATCAAATTATGTTTGAGACTAGGGACATAATATACCTCTGTGATTGTCTTCGGCTCCCCCTGCTGGGTCAAAATGTTGATCACTCCTTTGCCATATACATCCACAATCTTCACATATTAATCCTTATTTGTAACCAAATTCTTGTTGCCTGTCATGTGGTTACCGCAACCACTATCTAATAGCCACACATTATCAGAAGGTTAATGCATGGTATGGCAAGCTAGGAACATGGAGTTAGTACTCATTGTAGTGGCATTGGTTCTCTGGTTCCCTTGATCAACTATCCTCTTCCTACAATCACGTGCATAGTAAGCAAATTTAATGCAATAATAACATCTCACCTTTGATTTGTCAACTCTTTTATTATTGTTGAAGCTTCTGCAATTGCTTCCACTTTCACATTCATGCTCTTCCTTGCCATCTCTCTGACCACCATGTCTTCTGCCTCGTCCTATTCCTCTCGATCTACTTCTTCCTTGTCCTCTATCTCTTGAAATAGAAACCTGACTTTTGAAAGCGATCTCTAAAGTGGAATTCCTATTTTTGTCTATCCTAGCCTCATGTGATAGAAGTGATCCCATCGACTCCTCAATTGTCACTGATGTAAAATCATTGGCTTTTTCTATGGCTGCTACCACAACATCAAATTTTGTAGAAAAAGTTCTGAGGACCTTCACAACCATTGTTTGATCTTTAATATACTCACCATAATTTTTTAACTGATTTATGACCCTCATGACCTAATTCATGAAAGAATCGATGTTCGTTGTCTCCTTCATCTGCAAACTTTCAAAATCTCTCCTAGTATTCTACAACTTAACAATATTGACTTTGGCCACAGCTTTATAGCTTGTCACCAAGGTCTCTGATGCTTCCTTTGCTAAAGATGTGATAATAATTTTCTAGAACACTGTTCAGTCCACTCCTTGTTGGATAAGCTACACCACTTGTGCATTCTTATTTTTGTCTTTCTTCCATAAATCCATCTCTCCATTAGTGAAATCTCGTTCTTCTGCTCCATCCTTAGGTTCTGAAAACCAAAACTAAACATAATCCCAAACATCATAAACTTGAAACATAATTACTATATTAATGGCCCACACATCATAACCTATACCTATAACTAATAAAAACTAAGACTAAAATTTTGAAACATCCTTCATCTTCAAAAGTCTCATTTTAAAAACTTTACAAAACCTCTCTTTAACAATTTTATAAAAAACTTTATAAAAAAACCGTTAATAAAATTCCCTCATATAATAAATCTCGTTTTCAAAAATCCTTGATTTTTTTTTAATCTTTATTAAAAAAAAACAAACAGAAAACTGTGTCATGTAAAGATAACCCCTTTTAAAAATGGTTGTTAATAAAACACCCACGTGAATGCCTTTCCAAACTTTATGAATTCAAACCTTAATACAGGTCATAGAAACCCACGTGATCCATTAAACTTTGAGCATCATAGGCGCTTTAATTAATGCATACGGGCTTAGCCTTTTTAATACCCTAAACGAAATCCGGCCTTACTGTCTGGGTTTTTTCCCCTTCCATTATACAGTTAGATCCATCACTCTGCCTGCCGAATGAATGGATCTTTTTCCCAGAATAAAAGAAGATAGATTGGCCCATTAATTTTATATATATATATATATATATATTATTATATATAATATATTATATATATCAATTCAAAATTGAATAGTATAAATATATATAGATTATTATCAATTCAAATTCTGAATTAGTTTTGAATTATGATTTGAATTAGTTTTGAATTATACTATATATATATATATATATCATATTATATTATAAATAATCGCTTCACAGGGCACCAACTAGAAGAAATATGTTGTTTGCTAGCAAAGATATAAATAATCGCTCACAGGGCACCAACTAGAAGAAATATGTTGTTTGCTAGCAAAGACACTAAACCCATCCTTTCTGCTCATGCAGGTTCTGAATTCCTGACAAGTTACTAACCATCTTCAACCTACCATGTATTGATTGGAAAAAAATAATTACTGTTCGAATAGAAAGAAGAATTAATCATGGTTCTTAATTTGGAATATAACATTAAGAGTAGTTGGTTATTGAGGGGAGTAGTTGGTTATTGAGGGTGTATTGTGTTGAAAAATAACTTATTTTTTTAATTAAATTTTGGTTTATAAATTATTTTAATTTAATTTTTTACCTAAATTTATGTAAACTGCAGATTTCTAAATATAGGTTGTGTTTGAGAAGTAAGAGTGTTCGAAAAATAGTTATTTATTTCATTTGGTAATTTATAAAATGTTTTTGGAAACTAATATTTGCTTCATTTATATATAATAAATCAATTTGATGAGGTTTCCAAGAGGTATAAAAACATTGTTTTAATTAAAGTGTAGATGTTTTAAAATATTTGTATTCTTTAAATTTTCTTTTAAATGTGATTGTATTATTTTCAAAAAAATTATTGTGCTAGAATATAATGAAAAATCGGAATTGTTTCATGCCACTTAAAAACAGCGTTAAATCCTAAACTCAATATGTTCAAATATTGAATAAATACAAATTAGATTCAATTTCTAAATATCTTTAATATTATAAATTCAAATATATATATTTTCTTACGAACATATTTATTTACAAATTACCTAATAATTCATTTAATACTTCAAAATAAATGTGGTAAATGGAAACTGGAGGAATTGCGAGAGGAAAAATCTCTTTGGTATTAGCCTCTCATGCTCCATCATGAAATTTAGTGAGTTTTTCTTTTTAAATAGGTGGTCTTTATATTCAATTTGTTGCCTTTTTAATGGTTGAATTTATTTTTTTATTTATTTTTTAAAAATGGGTTACAAATTTGTTTTCATAAAATTTAGCCAAATTAATGGTATTTTATTGTTGTACATGCAAGTGTGTTTTTTCTGATTAATTGAAATCTGTGTAGAAATTATTTATATATGCGTTTTTTATATTTAATAACAATGGAATAGGTATGTTTTTTTTGTTTTTTTTTTTTTTTTTTTTTTTTTTTTTTTTTTTTTTTTTTTTTTTTTTTTCTTTTCTGAGTAAAGACTATTCTATTAAAATGGAAGAGGAAAAATATTTACAGAGAGGTTTGAACCTCTGAGGGGGCCGTAGCCTGCCCTCTGCCAAAAAGTCTATTGCAGGTATCCTGATGCCTGACTTTTACAAAGATAAATATCATAACAGTAGGCAATCTAGTGAACTTAAGAAATTCAACACTACGCTGAGCTAGATCAGGATAAGCTTCAGAAGAAACTGATCCCTTACAAAAATACTGTTCTTTATAATGACTATTACATATCCGTTGAGAACCCAAAAAGTCTTGGAGACTGTGAATCTCATGTTGATAAGGGAAGATACCATGCGAATTAAGAAAACTCATACCAAAAACATACCACAAAGGTTAGCTTTCTGAATAGTCATTGAAACCATGAAGCACTTAGTTCTGCGGAGGAGAGCCGGAATCCTTTGCACTTGCTTGGTTTACCAAGGAAACCATTATATTGTCTTTTGCTTCCATCGTGCTACGACCTGGAGGGAGAACAAGGCCGAGAAAGTTTCCGGAGAGGCGCGCAGGCTCGCATCCAATGATGGGCTCTTGAGAAGACGAAGGCTGGGGATGAGTGTTTTTCTGCTGGCCTTCCTCGCGCATCATCCCAGAGTCATTGAGGACATCCCCAACTAGGCTTCCTTGAAGATCACTGGGAGTATGGGAATGAGACTGTTCCCTGGATAGTTCTTCCAAACTGGCAAGCTCATCCTCCTCCTCCAAGAAGAGCACAGTTACAATGGCTGAGATAAGCGGTTTGTTACGCTTGCTTCTGAATTGAAAACGAGCAGAATGGAAAGAGTTGTTCAGGGAAGGACCGGAACTGTCAGAGGGCGGAGAGGGGGTCGGGACAGAGGCTAAAGGATCTAAACACTCCGGGACAGAGCCTCCATGACTACGTGAGCCTCCCCTGGACCCTGAATTGTTACCACATCTGGGGATTCCACGAGGACGAGGCATTGTAAAATTAATTTGCTGACTAACCGAACTGAGACACTGAGGGTGGGTGTGGATCAGCCAATTACAGGCTAATTGGACTAGGTTCCAGAACCAAACCTCCGCACTGAATAAAAACCCCCAACAGAGCAAGCATTCGAAGGAATAGCCTACCAACGAAACCCAATCACAACCAGATAATACCCACTGCGCTAACAAGGTGCTGACCGGATAAGCAAAGCCAAGACACCAAACAAAGACGGGCGAAGTAAGGTTCTTGGACCAGACGCAAACACAAAGAACAAACGTAATAAACCAGACTTCAGTGGGCTCAGACACAACAGACATTCTTGATATTCCAGACCCCACATACCTGAACCAGGGGGCCTTCCATATTCTTTTCGCAGCTCTGGAGCGCAGAGGAATTAACAGCCTGAAGCAGATCCCTGTACCAATTCCGCCTAGTTTCAGCTCATTTATGCCCGAGTGGATGTGCGTCATCCTGTAGTTATTTCCTTGCAGTCCGTCAGTACTCAGAGCCATTAAAACCTGAATTTCACTTGCATTTAACCGCCATAATCTGCTGGTCGTATCGCCAACTGCCTCCTTCTCATGCTTCTACATTAATACGTGTTTAAGGCACCCACATCCGGGTGTGAGTCTTCCTTCGACTGCATATCATTGTTGACAATATCGCAGAATGTTGAGAGTTGGCTTTCAGAAACTGTGTTGGAAAGCGAGCCCTCAAAGAAATCTTTTCCACTGTCCACTCCCAAATTAGCTAGAAAGTCTGCCAGCTTGTTCCCTTCTCTTCTGATGTGTTTGAAAGAAATTGCTTGGTGAAGAGAAAACCATTGATTGAGAAGGTCCAAGAGAGGAGCCAGTCTCCAGCTACTACTGACCTTGTGAACAGGGGATCCTTGTAGAAGTTTTGAGGCCATAGTGATGATAATTTGGGAGTCTCCTTCCGCAATAAGAGGAAAGAAACCTCGTTCTTGTGCCAGATTTAGTCCTCTCCATAATCCTTCTAGTTCAGCTGCATTATTGGTGTTCCATCCAATTGAGCCATAAAAAATTATGAGAGGGGTTCCTTGGTTGTCTCTGATGGCTCCACTGAATCCCGTTTTCCCTGGATTGCCCCTCGAAGCACCGTCAATGTTAAGTTGAAACACATTTATTGGCGGTGGGTTCCATATAGCTGAAGGTGTCTGATGCTTAGAGATGTTATCCTTGGATGAGAGCGGATGATTTAATTGAATCTGCCAATTGTGAGATAGCTTGTTCTTGCGGGTTTGATGGGAAATCCTCCTTGGACCATACTTTGACAGATAGAGTTTCTCTAAGGTTATTATGCGATCTAGTCCATATCTGCTCAATCGACATTGATTGATCTTTAAAGAGCGTTCTGTTTCTCTCCTTCCAGATATTCCACATTAAAAGACCTAGAATGAGTTGCCATAATGTATTTAATAGTTTACTTTGATATGGCTCTTGGCTCCATGTGTGAAGGGTGCCTTTGATATTCCCCATGCACTCTACCTTCCTTTTGACACCGGAATGTGATCTTTTCCCACAATTTCCTTCTGAGCTGACAAGTTTTCATAAGATGTAATGCTGTTTCCTCTTCTTGTTTGCAGTTGGGACATATGGATGGCCCCAAGAAGTTCCTTTTTCTTAGATTGTCCTAGGTTAAAATTCTGTTGTGAGACAGTAGCCACAAAAAGGTAGAGACCTTCGGCCATATGGAGGAGTTCCATATCTTATCCCATAACTTATCTTTAACTACTCTATCTTTGATGATGAGTTTGTAGGCTTCTTGGGTAGTGAAAATTCCTTTTTCCTCGTACCCCCATCTAAGAATGTCCATACATTCTGAAAAGAGAATTTGTCGTTTTTGAAGTTCTGATGAAAGCGTAAGATGAGATTGCTCTGGGCTGTGTGATATGATGTGACATACCTCTTTCCATTTTCTGTGTTCTTGGCCATTGTGAGAGTCCCAAAATTGACTCACCTTATCAAAAGGGTTTATATCTTGGTCTAGGAGCTCCGGGATATTGTCTCTGAGATTTGGCAGCTGCTGCCATGAATCTTCCCAAAACCTTGCTATTTGACCATTCTTCACATCCCAAAAGCTATGCTTTTGAATGAGATTTCGTTGAAGATTGGCTGAGTTCCAAATAACTGACCCTTTTCTCACTTCTGACATTATAATTCGTTCCTCTATGGGCACATTACCTGCATATTTTGCTATCCAGAGAGATGCCCAAGGAGTGCTTGGATTTGAGAGCCATCTCCACTAGATTTTAGCCCCCATAACCATATTGCTATGTTCTGGGTCTCTCAACCCAATGCCTCCTGCCTTTTCTGGAAGTCATGCTTTCTCCCATTTGACTAACGCCCACTTCCTGTTTGGACCCGAATTTCCCCATAAGAAATTGCGCTGAAGCTGTTTGATTGCTTTAAGAACCCACTTAGGTGCCGCCAGTATGGAGAAAAGATAAGTAGGCATGGATTGAAGAATAGCTTTAATTAGTACCAACCTGCTAGACATGTTAAGAGCTATATGGGTCCAAAGGAATAGTTTAGCTTCAAGTTTTTCTAAAAGGCAGCTCCAAGAGGAATGCTTAAGAGCCAAAGCAAATAAAGGAGCCCCCAAATATTTAGACGGAAGAGAAGCGATGGTGAAGCCTAGGATGCGGGCAATAGCTCTTTGGGTGGTAAGAGGCGTATTGAAGAAAAAAATCTCAGATTTAACTTTTTTGATGAGAGCTCCCGAGGCTTCCGAGAAGTTTGAAAGAATTGAATTGAACGATCAGGCTTCTTGAATAGAAGGATGGCCAAATAACATGTTGTCATCAACGAATTGCTGGTAAGAAAAGGCAGGGATATGGTGGAAGGCTAGACCTTTGAGGCTATGAGAGATGATAGCCGATTTAATGTTGCGACCCAGACCCTCCGCTAGAATGACAAATAGAAAGGGCGAAAGAGGGTCACCTTGTCTGATACCCCGAGAAGGAAGAAAAGTGGTCGACGGGATTCCATTAATAAGAATGGAAAAGAACGAGGATGACACAAGACTACTGACCCATCTGATCCAGGAGGGGGAAAAACCAAAGGCCTTTAGAATTTTTTGCATATATTCCCAACTAATACTATCAAAAGCTTTAGATAAGTCAATTTTGAGTAGCATACCTGGTTTTTTCTATTGCTTAAGAGAGTGGATTATTTCATGGGTTAAGATAATCCCATTCGTGATCTGTCTGCCTTCTACATATCTAGATTGTTCTGGAGATATAATAAGGGGAAGCAAAGGCTTCAATCTGGAAGCTATAACCTTGGAGACAATTTTGTAGATAATATTGCATAAAGCAATCGGTCTGTATTTATCTGGAGTATTGGATTCTTCTACTTTGGGTATTAGTGCAGTGAAAGTTGTGTTCATACCTGGATACATCCATCTTAGTGTGCGTGATTCTTCCACAACCTGCCAGACTTCCCATTTGACAAGATCCCAGAAATGCTGAAAGAAGTTTGAGGTAAATCCGTCTGGACCTGGCGCTTTCCCGGTTTTTAGCTGATGCACCACATTCTCAACCTCTTGAAGACTAATGGGTTTAAGAAGGAGAAGATTGTGATCTTCCGTGACTAAGATGGGTATATTTCTAGTGACGTTATCAATAGTCTCAGTTCTGTTTACATTAAGTTCTTGATTCAGCCTCTTAAAATAATTGAGAAATTCCTATTCAATACCTTCATGTGTTTCAATTTTACTTCCTTGCTCATTGTTGATATGGGAGATTTGATTGCTCATTCTTCTTTGCACAGTAGTTTTGTGAAATAATTTTATATTTTTTTCACCCTCCTTTAGCCACCTAACTCTAGATTTTTGCCTCCAGAGAGTCTCCTCCTGTAAGTCTCTCTCAAGGATTTGATTTTCTATGGACTGCTCCTTCTGGGCGAGCTCTTCAGAACGTCCTTCAGCTATCATTCTTTGCTGAATGGATTTCATATCTTGATTGAGGTTTTCCTTAGCTTTGAAGATATTGCCGAAGACAGAATTATTCCAACTTTTAATTTCCCCCTTGAGATGTTTCAACTTCCTTTGGAAGATGGACATTTTAGTGCCATCCGTTGGATTAAATTTTAACCAGGATGCTTTGACAAATTCGTAAAAGTTTGGATGAGAAAGCCAAAAATCCTCAAACCGGAAGGGTCGCCAGGTGTTGCATCCAGGATGATTCTAGTGGAAGGCTATTGGCTAATGATCGGAGCCAGAGTAAGGAAGGATAGATGCAATGAATTCTCCTCCTAGATGAATAGCATTATCTGAAATCATGAATCGATCGAGACGAGAAGCTATTTGCATTGGATCGGCCCTTTTGTTGTTCCAGGTGTATATGCCATTTTTTTATGGAAGATCTATTAGCCAATTATTCTGAATGAAGTCTTTTAATATGGAGCCATCTCTATTTAATCTGCATCGTCCTCATTTTTTTTCCTCCATGTTTGCGATCATATTGTAATCTCCTCTAGATACCCATAACGGGTGCGCTCTGTCTGTATTGAGCTGCGTAATGGTAGCCAAGATTTCAGTCTTATGCTGGGTTTCGTGAGGAAAATACATGTTTGTCATGTGACCATGGATATTGGTGCCAGTTATGTGAAAGGTAGCCTGAATGAAGTTTTTATTTGCATGTATGTTCCTCATTTGAATGGTTCGCGCGTCCCAGAGCACTGCAAGTCCTCCTGACGCTCCTTGAGAATCAACAGCTGTTACTAAGCCTCCAGGCCAAGCCTTTGCTACTATTTTTTCCAGTACTGTCGAGTTACATTTAGTTTCTTGCAAAAATAGTATTGTGGGTTTTTCCTCCATTAGCATGTTTTTTAATAGTCTTCCTTTCCTTGGGCTATTGAGCCCTCTGATATTCCATGATATCAACTTCATTGGGAAGGTTTGGGGTTGGTATTAAAATACTTGGTTAGCTTGGGATATCTGCCTGATTCAACCAAGACTTCTCCAATCTTGATGGTTCTTTCTAAGGTGGTCTTCCTTCCTCGTTTTTTACTGTCTTTGGTGATGAACTTCCCATCCCATTGACTGCCAATTTGAACCCCTATAGAGTATTTTTTTTGGGCTTTGTTGAGGACTGCCACTAGATTGTCCACTTGTCTATCAGGTATTTTGTCGAAATTACCTGTTTTGCATGCTTGTTCTAGACCCAGTATGTCTAGCTCGCCAATATCTATTGATTTCGTATCCTCCTCCATGAATTGAGGTTCTTGATAGCTTCCATCTCCTTCCTTCTCTTTTCCTGTACTGGGGTCCGTGTTGTCTATTTCCATTTCAGGGATGCTCCAGGTTTTTGAGGCAGACTTGAGATTGTCGCCTTCTTGTTCCGTCTCCTTTTCCCCTACTTTCGAGTGAGAGCCTTTAGTCTTTTCCGGAATAGATCCTTTTTTATTAGAGGTTGAGGTCTTCGGATCCTGCGAATCTTCATTGGCCAGAGCTTCAAAACTGTTACTAGTAGAGGGTTTTGATTGATCCCCTGGAGATAACTTTGTAGGGACTATGATTTTTTATTTCCTCTTCTACGATTTGTCACCTTAGTGAAACCGTCTGAAGATTGGTGTTCCTGGTTAACTTGAATCGGAGGTTTACTGTTTAAAGGGCAATCTCTATAAAGATGTCCTAGGTCATGACATTTCCTACACCTAAAAGGAACATGCTCATAATCAATTAACTGGATCCATTCCACATCTTCATGATAGAGGCTTACTGTATCAGGCAGGGGCTGTTTCAGATCCATATAGACGCAGATCCGAGCATATGAGGTATATCTTATTGTCTTTGTTTCTTCTGCTACCTTGACGAATTCACCCAATACTTTGCCGATTTCTTTTAGAGACTCCTCCTCCCAGTATTCCCATGGCAGCGAGTACAACGTGATCCAGACCGGTGCCCAGCTTAGATCTTCCTTATCCGGGTTGAATCGTGCGACCCATTCTCTGAGAAATAGCCCGACAGAGTTGAAGAAATAAGGCCCCCCATCAAAGACTCTGTTTCGATCTTCCAAGCAGTTGAAGACTGCGGTAAAAAACCCCTTCGGCCCTAGATGCAAGGTTATTTGTCCTTTTGGACGCCATTTGACATTAATCCAGGCTCTCAAAGCTTTCTCATTTGGCCAAAAACCAATAAATTTGCCTATGAGAGCATGATCTCTCATATATTTAATTCTAGCATTGATGCGATGACTGGGTAGCTCCACTTTTTGCCTGTGGGTAGCTACTGGCTTGCATGTGGATGAGCTTACTTTCAGCTTGTCGTGCTGTGCATGTTTAGTCTGCTTCTGCTGATTTTCTCCTGTATTTCCCTCATTGTGCTCCTGTTCCTCTTTAGAACCCTCGATATGCCCTTGCTGGCTGTCATTTGTTGGAGGAATCGCCCCTCCTACCCCCTGAGGGGGGTTCATTATACCCGCCTGCCAAAGCCTGTGGCCTGAGACTGCTACACTGCCGCTGTCAGTTCTGGTGATCTCTGTCCAAAGGTCCTGCCGTTGCAGGTTGTAGTAGAAACCCTAACGACGATTCGCCACACCTCGCTTCAACCGCGCGCCTAACCACTAAAAATTATATTATCCTCGGAATAAGGTATTGTTTTTGATATTGGAATAAGGAATTATCTTTTTTTTTAATAAAGATAGAGGACATATTATTAGAGCTAGTGATGGAAAAGGAAATATTGAATTACATAATGGATCCATTAGTTGAAGCAATACTATCCAATCCGAATATATATATATTAATATATATATAGTATATAATATATATATTATAATGATATTATATATATTATATATATGATATTATATTATCATAATATTTATTTTTCCAATTATATATAACTTAATAGGAAGAGATGGTTAAGCCTCTCCATTTTTTACCTTATATTCCTTTAGGTATTCTTCAGGTGTATACTCTCAATCAAAATATTGAAATTTGGAAGTTTTTTATTCTTGTAATTGCCATTTGTAAAGTATTCACATTAATAGTATAAGAATATTTACTTTTTCTATTTCTTATTGTTCCTCATGTATCTAGCTTCCTAATAAATTCAAGTTTGTTTTATTAACATTAGAATTCAATTAAGTTATACTTCCTATGCTCTATTTTATCCAATGAACATGTCTATCCCATGGAGTGACATCAAAATTTGCTTAGGTTCACTTCTAGTTGCATCATCCTTTGATTAACGGGAGCTTAGAAATATTGTTTTATATTGGAATTTTACTATCCTAAATCCATTTTGGGTTTTACATTTTTAATCTACAATGATTTATGGGATGCTTGATTTTCTATGTCTATTGACTCAATTTTTCTTTTGTTTCTTGAATCCATATGAAATTTGATGTCCTTCAACCCATATCAGTAATCTTTCTCCTTCCTAGGTCTCTATTTTCCATGTCCTAACCAAAACTAACATTTGTATTGTGCCTTTCTATAAAATGGGGTTCCCCAGGCCACATTATGCATTACTAGCAATAAAACATGTTCATAATTCTTAGACAAGACAACTTAATTTTCTTCAAATCCTTATGAAATTTTATATTCTCCATTTGACATCGATTTGAACACAAATTACCCTTGTAGCCTATCATGTTGGATTTTAACTATTAGGTTTGTTCCCCTAACCATATCCAAGTTCAAGAGACTCATACTAAATGTTCAAAAACTCATAATGCCAACAATCTCCATTAGGAGACCAAGAATATTCTTGAAAGCTGAATTGTGGAGGGTTACCTTCTTGTCCATGCCCCTAGATGCCTACAAATTCCTTTGGCACATTCTTGTTAGAGCCATCTTATGAATTTTAGTCAACAACAAATATGCGCATTCTAAGAATGCACACATTTTTTAACACACATGTGATCTAGAATGTGTGTGCACTATAGAACATGAGCATCCTCTAGCACACATGCATGTTCTTTTCATTGAATTTTTTTTGGATTGGAGTGACAACTTTATCTTATACATTTACTAATTTGGTTTCCTTATATATAGGTTTGGAATGAATAAATTGATGGTTTAGCCTATAAATACATCAAACCCTTGATTTTTATGAATATCTCTTAATATATCTATTTTTTTCATTATTTTTTTATGTAGTACAAAAATCTATCTTGAATGATTTTGTAGACTATATATATATATATATATACACACACACACACGTACTATTTTTAATGCATTTTATTATTCAATATGATAATATTAAATTACATACACTTATATTCGTGTTACAGCTTTTATTGCCTCAACAATTTTTAAAGGAAAGATTGTTGGTAATGTTAATACCCTCTTATCTTACAATAATATACAACCTTTTAATTTCAAGGATATAATGACATTGGTAATTTTAGGAAAATATAACACTATAAATTTTAAAATTAACCCTACACAAGAATAGTATGTCTTTTATAATTTTAAAGGAAATTATGTCATTTAGATACCCAACACCTACATATGTAATAACATTTCATTATATTTTGCATGAAGAATAATATAACACTAGTATATTATTTGAAACTTCATAATCATATACAAATTTTATAAAGTGAAATTATATACATGAAATTTGATTCAATTGAACTTACATTACATCAATTGTGAGAGTGATTGAAATCATCTTCCCAAGCTAATAGGTTTATATTTTTGCATGATTTGGTTTCCATTAATATCTAGTGAAAGACCATCATTATCTTGCACACACCCTTTATGGTTTGCTATCCATATCAATTGAGTGCTAGGATTGGAGAAAAACAATTTATGTGAGCTTTAACTTTTAATGCTACTAAAAGAAATTATTGTGAGCGTATAGACTCTATAATGTATCGTTATTATCTAATTTGTGAATAACACACTTAATTCTCTTTAAAGTGTATAGTTTTTCCCTTGGAAATGTTTTCCCAAATAAATAGTTTTGTAATAGTTTATTTTGCAATAGTTTATTTTGTAATAGATTGTCCTCATAAATCAACACCAATCGCTAGATAACCAATAGCATGCTAGATGCTTCACCAAGTTAGGTGTCAAATCAGGATGCCACCATAAGTAAAATTAAGAAACACCCAAAATACTATCTTTGAGACATGTCAAGGTTTATATGAAAGGTTCATAAATTTTTTGGGTCGTGAAATGAGTTGACAATAATGATTATGTATTTTATTGTAGAAATTTTGAATAATTTAACACATATTCAACAGAGATTATCCTGATCGTGTACTATTGCGGAAAACATACACAATACATAAGCTCCTCTACATTGATCATCAATATAGCAGCATCAATAACAATAAAACATCAACAGCATTCACACATTAACACAGTATGTATCCCGAGGAAAGCATCTCGCTAAAAACCCCAACTATCTGTATATTAATGATTGAGTCATGTAACATTACACAGCATAATACTTCTCACAAGTATCTCCACCTCTGTTACACACAATACAACTCAGATTTGAATCAATCACTGGCTCAAATCTCCTTCGCTGCTTGCCTACCTCCGCTGCTCAATACCTGCTCAAGAACTGATGATAATTCCAAGGCAACCACGTCTTTACTTGGCTAAATAACGTGAGCACAAGCTACAATGTGGGAAAATATGTGAGCAAACTCATTGGCATACTCAATCCCCTGATTGTGCAAGATCTGATGCACAACTATAGTCACAACTGATAGCAATCTGATTCTCGAACACCTGTCCCTGCTGAACTGAACATGCACTGACATGCAACTGAGTTAACTGATGTATTCATTAGTTGTATTATGAGTTAATAACTTGTGAATTAATTAATAAACAATTCACCCAACTCATCTCTAGTCTATTCGCCAGTTAGACTAAATACAACCAGTTTAACAAAGCTAAACTGAACACAACTCCATCAACTGCACCTCCAGTCCACTAAACTCAACTGACTTGAGTTCTAACTGAAGTCATGCATGCAAATATTCAACTAACCCATAAGAACCACGTATTTCCTTCATGCAATTGCATGTGCCACATCCGTAGCTCGAACTGAAGTGCTCCAAGAGAAAAAGATTAAGTTTATAGTCCAAATATTATTGTGAGATAATAATATTTGACTTTTCTATTTTTGACAGCCAGTCTAAAAATAGACTTGATCACTCACACTGTGATCACTCACACTTTCATCAAAAATAGAAGTCCATCTATTTTTCCCAACTTGATCAATCATCCATAAACAGCAACCTGCAATCCATAGACATGATCCATATGTCTAAAAATAGACATAGTCTAAAAATAGACTTGCGCCAAAAATAGCCTGCGGGCCCACTTAGTGAAGGCGACTCTTTTCACTAAGCTCCATCATCTTGTTGCAATCTCAACATCTAAGTGCGCTTCACCAATTTTATGGGTAACTTAACCAACTCCCAATCACATCTTAAATATGCATTTCCTTCATTCCATTCAATTCACATACTCAATGCAAATGATGGAATCGATAGACAAACATGCCAACCAACCATACACGTCAATTTGAATGAAGTAAGCACAGAGATTCACCGTCTCACCATGACTAGAAAATCACTAAAATTCAAGCTCATAAAAACACATGTAGGAATTCAACCACTTCCTTAGTAAAATAATATAGGAATCAACATTCCACATTCACATAGGAATTTCCCATTCCTCACTATCAACCTAAGAATTTAATCCATACAATAAACATGTGCACATCATTCAAACATATGAAGCAAAAGTAAATACTTATCTTACATAGAAAAATAACTTAGCAACCGAGATTAGGACTTCAACACTCCACCCAACCTTGGACGAGTTGCAACCAATATTTCTTGCAACTGTCACCCCTGAGCCAAATTTCAAATCTTGAGGAGAAGTGCTTCAGAGAACCACCAAAGATTCTCATAACACCAGGGAATTCAAAAATAACACCATCCTCATCCCTACCAAACAAGTTACACCAAGGAATACAAAGGCTACTCCATCTCCACCCTTCAATAATACAAGGGAATCTAGAGGCATCTCCACCTCCACCCTTTGACAATACAAGGGAATTTATAGGCTACTCCACCTCCACCCTTAAATAACTTCCTCAATGGCTCCACCCTAACTGGGAATCTGGAACACACTTAGAATGAATCCATAACCAGTCCAATAATGCTTTGAGTGGCTCCACCATAACTCGAGAATCCAAAGCACACCAAAATGTTTGTTAAGCCTGGAAACAAGCAATCGGAGGTATCAGGGCACTCCTTGACCAAGAATCCAAAGATTATAGTCTCCACACACAAGCTATCAGTGAATCTAAAGACTACCCCACCTCCACCCTTTAGCTAAAACGAACAATCTAGAGACTATTAACTCTCACCTGAGAGGTGCCCAACCAACACTTACATTGCTCAACCAAATGAGAAATCCCTTCCAATAGTTTGTTGAAATACCTTTGCACACTATTGTCGCTTCCAACGCCCACACAACACTTACTTTTTTCACACAGGTTGCTTCCCATTGTTGTGTTCTCTTTCACCTGGAGATCATTGTCCCAAAATGAATTGTTCCTTCTTCTTTTTGTTGCCTTCTTGCTGTGTTTTTCTCTCTCATGGTTATTACTCCCCTTTTACAAGACTCTGTACCACTTCATTTTGAAACCTTCTAATTTTCCATGTCTTTCCATGTCCCTGCCCAGACCAATAAATCCCTTGGCCAACACAACCCACCCTCCTTTAATTTCTTGTCATTTCTTTCTTGTAAATTTATCCAATAAAGCATGGTCCCGTCCTCCTTGGAGAGACCCATTCACTTCTTTTAGCTCCATTTAATTTTCAGTCAACTTCATTTAAACCCAAATTAGTCCATCGTGTCCATGAAATGGACTACTTCCTCCAAGTTCCCAAGCAACTTCCTCAACTCAAGCTATGGAATTTATGTCCCTTTCTCTTGGGAAATTAATTGTGATTACATTTCCAATAATAATTACATGGAAAACATTTACAATATTTGTAAGAGGTAATTTTCAAAATGGATTGTTACACCCAATATTCTAAGTTTCCCAAAGTGAAGTTTAGGTCCTTGCCTAGGACAACTTTGTTAGAACTGAAACTTGAAAGTCAAGCAATAGAGGACCAATATTTTGGTCAGTCAATGTACGAACCATATACATTGATAAAATTAAGGATCAAATCCGATTTAGCAAAGGTGAGATCCATATCCAACAATGGCTTCAATGACAAAGTTGAATTTAGGGATCCATCCTGTAATTAGGCCTCCAGATTAGTCCATAACATCAATTGTCAAAAAGTCCCAATCTGGAAGGATTTAAAGCAAAATAATGGTATCATTTTCTCCATCCAACATGGTTTCTTAAAGGAAAATAACATGGGGGGAGAAATGTTCATAGAGTCTCCTCAAAGCCAATTTTTTAGAGGTATTGACTAAACCCTTGTAGTTAAGTGAGGTAACTTTCATGAGGAACCTTTAGGAGGGCTTGTAGCTCTAAGCGCCCTTTGAATCAAGGTTTGTTTCCCAAATTGAATCTCATAATATTCATTATGTTGGCCTTTTGAAAGGAATGCTTTTTGACCTCTAGAAGAAGAGGAGATAATGAGATCCTCAATAAGCCCTAAGCCACGACCAGGGTCAAAGGGGGTAGGGAGAGATGCGGTAGGGGGAGGGGTAGAAGAACTATCCAAATATTGTAGATTGTAGTGACGTGGGGAGACCAGAACAGATGAGGATGGTGTTGAAAAGTGTAATTAGGTGCAGTCTTTATAATGACATGTAATTTTGATTTTATGTAAAAGAAGAAAAGAAGAAAAATAAAATTATTGTAATGCTTGCATCATGGATTTATGAGCAAGATATTTTATTTTTAGTTAAGGCTCCCATTGTGAGCCCTTATGGATTTGGTCATCTACTCATAAAATTCTAAAGAGTCATTGTCATGTAATGAAGGCATGTTACACATTGTAAAGATTCATATTTTTTTATTATGTAAATTCACCCTCCAAGACCTTGTCACTTGTCTTCTCTCAAGTCGGCTCACAATGAAAGGATAAATCTAGAAGATGAAGTCTACCTACTCCAGAGATCATGTCGGCCTAATGGACATGGACAAACAACTATATATAGCAGTGCTCAACCTCATTTGGAGGATATCAATTTGGTGAAGCAAGTTTGAAATAACAAGTGCACAGATCATATTAGAAAGATCCTTAAAGCCAATGAAGAAAGAAGGAAGGACAACGAAGGAGAGGGTCATCATTGTGGACTGTTTTCGGCAGGTTTACCCTCACACATGTGAGAATTTCAAGTCCAAAGTTGGAAAAGGAAGATTGAATATTACAGTCACTAAAAGGTGATCTTGTTTGGGTGAATTCTTCGCTAAAGGAATCCAAGTTAGATAAATAATATTCTCTCTCAAGGAGAAGGCTATTTGAGAAGCCAAATTTGATCTAGGGTTTCTATTGTGAAGAAAATAGTTGCAAATCTACAAGAAGAAGTCAAAATTCTGAAGGAAGCTGAGAAGAGGAAGAAGAAGAGAAGCATTGATCTAAGGGACAAGAGGAGGCTTGTGAATTGGTCTTGGAAGGGCTCTAGTGTCAAGGGTTTTCGTCATGGAATTTGTATTCATCAATTGAAGGTTATATAAGGAGAATTTGTGTGGGTCTTCCTCTTAAAGTGTGAGACGTTTTGGCCCTGGCTCATAACCTACATTCTATGTCTCTTGCCTATTTATGTTCATGCATTGGTAGTTGTTTACGAATAAGAACACTAATAATATAATCAGAAGAAGAATATCATAATATAAAGAAGTAAAAAACACTCACAAGCAGTTACTAATAGTAGAGAAATCACTTATCTATTGATGCCTTAGATTTCTCAACATGGTATCGAATCTAAGGTGACAAAGTCAAGGAGAGGGCATCTAATTAAAGAGACACATAAGGATCGAGTTTCAAGAAAGGTATCAAAGCAAGTCGAATAATAACAAAAGGAAAGTTGAAAGTTCAATATCTACATCATATCGAAACCCTAGATCAAAGAAATATACTTCACCAAGAGTCTTGGAATCATCAAGGAAGCAGAAAGAAACATCAAAACCTTAGAAGCATTTTCATGATCATCACTCATCCATCATCTAAGGGGTAGAAGCTTTTTCAAAGACTAAGGAATGCTAGATCGAATAAAATTTTCATCATCTTCAAAAGGGTTTGTGAAGCAAGCTCTCTTTCATTAAAGCAAAGCTTTAACCTTTGAATAACTCCATCAAAGTGATCTCTCTCTCAAAGAGATCAAGGATGACTCTTGTAGAAAATAATCTATCAAGTAATAGTATTCTACTATCTATATCACTATCAAGTTAAAGGAGGAAGCAAGTGGAGAAAGCAACATCTACTCAAGTAAGTATATTACTTCACCTGAATCTATCAAAATGTCTTTTTGCAAGGAGAGCAACAAATTAGTTGGGGCTTCAAATTTTCTTGCATGGAAGAAAAGAATAGACCTAAACCTTATTAAGAATGAAGCCATGGATCAAATCAATGAGTTAATAACCCAACTTCCCAAAGAATATACTCAAGCACTTGGTAAATACATGAAAGGGGAAGTGAGGGCCCAAAGGATTCTCATAGAATCCATCAAAGACTCCCTCATCCCATATGTATCAAAATTAGATACTTCAAAATATATATATATGACAAATTGGTAGAGTTGTTTTGTGTAAGTACTGTATGAGAAGTTATCTCTCTAAGGAAAGAACTATACAAATTGAAGATTTGAAAGGAAGAAGGAATAACCTCATATTTCATGAGGATTTCAGAAATAAAAGATCAACTTCAAGGTCTGGGTGAAATAATGTCTGACAGAGAAATGGCCACTGTAATATTAAATGCACTATCAAAGGAATGGGGCAACTTCACTTCAAGTACTTATGGGAAGAAATAAGCCACTCCTTTCCAAGATCTATGTCATTGTGCAAGATCGAAAAAACGAGATTAAAGGCAAAAAATGATGTAGGATCGAATGAGAAAAACCAAACATATGTTGTTATGAAAAAAAGAAAAGGAAAGTTTGGTAAATTTGGTCCTCATAAGAAAAATAAGAACATGTCTAAGGTTCAATGCTATGGATGTCAAGAATATGGGCACTATAGAAGAGATTGTCCTAAACTTAAAAGGGACAATAACAAGAGAAATAAGGAAGAAGCCCATATTACCGAAGAAGTGGAAGAACTTAAGATCAAGAAGCCTAAGAAGGAGGAAGTGTGAGATCTCTACTATGACTCAGATAATATCCTTCACTAAAATTACTCTTCAATCGTGTAAATTATAGTTATCAAGATAGGAAGCATTGTGAATAAGATAGGATGCATCATATTAGAAAATGACATCGTAGTAGAAGCATTATAAGTAAGATCTTGTGACGTAGGTAACATGAAGGATGTCTCGAATAAAATATATGGAATTCAACTATGAAGGATATAACTCTTGGAAACCTCATTGGAAGCTCAAGTGACACTTATGGAAAAAGGAAGAAGTCATCTAAGACAAGGCTCATCATACATCAGTCAAAAGGTAACATCTGCAGGATAGGATATGCAAGATCCTCAATATTCTCTGATGGAATCTTCATTACAAGGTTCACCGATCATGAGGGGAAGCAAGTTTTTCATCAAGAATTCCAAACTTGTGAAATTCATGGGATGATGGTATGATGACATAATAGTGAAGCATATCAAGGTAATGAAGCTCATTCATTCAAAGGAATTTGTTGCAAGAAGTTTGGATGGCCCAAAATGAGGTATGTATGCTTACATTTGATATTGTGGAAGTCATGCCATATGGTTTCAGATATCATGAACCAATGATCTATCTTAAGAGCATGATTAAAAGAAAGGATCTCCTCCTTCAAAGGGATGCACGAATGCATGGGTCACATATTTACTAGATGAAACAAACATAATATGTCCTCATATGAAGTATGAGGTGGTTGATTGCAATTGAGGAACTTTGATTGCAAGCTCCTTGGAAAGAAATATGTGAAGAAAGGAAGGAAGATATCATGGAATATGCAACAATGGTAAAGGCAATAAACATATGAAAAAACAAGAATATTTGACTATGATATCTCCCAGAAAGATATGAAGACTCTAATGGAAGTATGGAAAAGATGGATACCCTTGAAAATAAATATCCTTAAGAGTGTTGAAAAGTGTAACTAGGTTCAGTCTTCATAATGACATGTAATTGTGATTTTATGTAAAAGATGAAAAGAAGAAAAATAAAATTATTGTAATGCTTGCATCATGGGTTTCATAAGCAAGATATTTTAATTTTAGTTAAGGCTCCCATTGTGAGCCCTTAGGGATTTGGGCTTCTAGTCATAAAAGTATAAAGAGTCATTTATTGTCATGTAATGAAAGCATATTACACATTGTAAAGTGTCATATTTTTTTTTTGGGTAAATTCACCCTCCAAGACCTTGTCACTTGTCTTATTTCAAGTTGGCCTACAATGAAGGATAAATCTAGAAGATGAAATCAGCCTAGTCCAAAGATCATGTTGGCCTAATGGACATGGAAAAACAACTATATATAACAGTTCTCATCCTCATTTGGAGGATATCAATTCAGTGAAGCAAGTTTGAAATATCAAGTGCACAAATCATCCTAGAAAGAGCCTTAAAGCCAACGAAGAAAAAAGGAAGGATAACGAAGGAGAGGGTCATTATTGTGGATTTTTTTGGGCTAGTTTACCCTCACATGTGCGATAATTGCAGGTCTGAAGTTGGCAAAGGAAAATTGAATATTGCAGTCACTAAAAGGTGATCTTGTTTGGGTGAAGTCTTTGCAAAAGGAAGCCGAGTTAGAGAAAGAAGAGTCCATCTCAAGGAGAAGGCTATTTAAGAAGCCATATCTGATCTAGGGTTTATATTGTGAAGAAAAGAGTTGTAGACCTACAAGAAAATGACAAGATTCTAAAGGAAGATGAGAAGAGGAAGAAGAAGAGCAACATTGATCTAGGGGAGAAGAGGAGGCTTGTGACTTGGTCTTGGAAGGGCTCTAGTGTCAAGGGTATTTGTCATGGTCTTGGAAGGGCTCTAGTATCAAGGGTCTTTGTCATGGTCTTGGTATTTGTTAATTGAAGGTTCTATAAGAAGAATTTGTGCGGGTTTACCTCTCAAAGAGTGAGAGGTTTTGGCCTTGGTTCATAGCCTACATTTTATGTCTCTTGTCTATTTATGTTCATTCATTGGTATTTGTTTGATGAATAATAACACTAATAATCTAAGTAGAATAAGATCCTAATCTAAAGAAATAAAAAACACTCATAAGAAGTTACTGATAGTAGATAAATCACCTATTTATTGATACCCAAGATTTCTCAACAGAGGGAGGGTAGGATTTCGAG
>APFE030463074.1:0-13969 GCA_000404065.3 Pinus taeda | reverse complement strand
GGGGGGGGGGGGCGAACCCCCCGGTTCACTACGTAGGTTAGTCTTGGAAAGAATATAACACAACCCAACAGATCTTCGTTTGACAAGCACAATACCTCGTTAGAAATATATATCTGAAGACTATAACTTTTGAGGGGAAAATATTGGTCAAAGGCTATGTTTTCCCAAAAAATGTCATTTAGGGCCTCAAAACGACTCTTGAAGTTCAGAATCCAAAAAATTACAAAAAATACTAAATTGTGCTACAATTAAGGAAATTGAAAAACTGAAAGAGACAATGGTGGGTGGCCACCAACATCCACTAGGATCAGTCCTGCCCCCTTAGGAAGCAATTTGTCGCCCACCTGAAATTTGTGTGGCACCCGATGTTGATCATGTCATGGCTTCTACTTTGCATTTGACTTCTCCAATATGTCATGAACCTACTGGCGGATGTGTTCAATAATTTTGGTTGCTTTATCAACCATAGACAATACATGTGTGGATTATCCCTATGTAGTTACATGAGGCATGGAAACATCAATCAAACACAATGGTTGAAATCCTAGACCCACTTGAAAGGGGTTGTGACCAACCAAGCTATGGAGAGTTGTGTTGTAACTGTGATGTACATAAGGAAGACTCTCATCCCAGGTTCATGGATGCTTAGAGTTGTACATGTGGAGTATGTGAACTATCATCCTATTGACGATCTCCATCTGGCCATTAGTCTAGGGATGGAAGGCAGTCGACTTGGTGAGCTTGGTGTCCAATAGTGTCCAGAGTCTTCACCATAATGTGCTCAGAAACCTGCTATCCTGATTTGATATAGTGTTCTGTGGGATCCCAAAATGTACCCAGACGTTTAAAGAAGAGTTTGATAGTGTCCTCTGTTGTGATATTCTTCTTTCAGGCCACTAATATAGCCATCTTAGAAAATTTGTCCACGACCACAAATACACAGTCATTACCATGCTTGGTATAAGGAAGGCGAGACATATAGTCTATGGAGATGGATTCCCACAACTAGAAAGGAGTAGGTATAGGAGTGTACATGCCTTGCTTCTTGATGTTTGGCTTGGCAATGGTGCAGGTAGTGGAGGGTCTGATATGTTTCCCAACATCCAGTCAGAGTTTTGGCCAATAAAAGTACTTTTGTAGTATAGCCACAATTTTCTCCACACCATAGTTCTCTCTGACCCGACTGCAGTGCGCCTCCCAAATCATTTTGGCATGCTCGTTTGAAGGAACACAAAGGTGGCCCAGGTAGCATAATAATGTGTCTTGGAGGTGGAAATTGGGAACTTGCTTTCCATCTACTAGCATATGGTATGTTGAGGTGAACTTTGGATCATTTTTGTATAGTTGGGGCCATCTAGAAGTCTCGTGACCATAAGAGTTGAGAACAGTAGTTACTGATGCAACTAGGGGCCAACTGAGGCAATCTGAAACATGATTGGTGTTGCCCTTTTTGTATTTGATTTTCAAGTGAAATTGTTGCTGATATGTAGACCACTTCTGATGGCGATCATTCTACAACTTCCTTTATGTCTGTATAAATTGAACAGGTTGGTAATTAGTGTGGATGACTGTCTCCTTCCCCAAAATGTAATGCTTCCATTGTAGGCAAGCCTGCATAATGGAATACATCTCTTTATCATAGGTAGGGTTCTTCTGAATTGTATCGGAAAGTGTCTCACTATGATAGGCCATTGGATGCTCGTGTTGGGTGAGGACTTCACCAATATCATGGTCATATGCATCTGTCTCAATTTCAAATGGTTGTTGCAGGTCTAGTAGTGTGAGCATCGGTGTAGAGTAGAGGTCGTGCTTCAACTCAACGAATGCCTTCTGTTGGGACTCAGACCGGGAAAACATTTATTTTGCCTTGCCCTTAGTAATCTGACTCAAATTCCAAGTGATATGGGAGAATCCCAGCACGAACCTATGATAAAAATTTGCAAGGCCTAAAAAGTTGTGAAGCTTTATTAGAGTGGTCAGGGCTAGCCAATCTCGAATGGTTTGGATTTTACTCGGATCCACATGTACGCCATGCTCATTTGTGATGTAACCTATATATTGGACCTGTCTCATGCCAGAGGTCCATCTCTCTAAGTTGGCACACATTTTGTGTTGCCGAAGGGTTTCAAGGACCTACCGAATGTGTTGCAAGTTTTCTTCCCAACTCTTGATGAAGATGAGGATGTCGTCTAGATAAACGAACATGAATGAGTTGGTGAAGGGCCGCAAGATGTCATCCATTAGCCTCATAAAAGTAGCAGGGGCATTTGTCAACCTGAAGGGCATCACCAACCATTCAAAAAGGCCTTCCTTAGATTTGAAGACAATCTTTCATACATCTGTGGGCTCTATTAGAACCTGGTGATAGCCAGACTTCCGATTGATCTTGCTGAAATAATTGGACCCCTTGATTTGGTCCAGAAGTTCATTAATGCATGGGATTGGATACCTGTTTTTGACAATGATTTTGTTTAGTGCTCGATAATCAATGCAGAGCCTCCATGTCCCATCCTTCTTCTGTACAAGTACAATCGAGCTCCCACAATGTGAGGAACCTGGTCGAATGTGCCCCTTTTTAAGAAATTCCTGGATATACCACTTGATCTCTTCATTTTCTAGAATGGAGTGGTGATATATCGGTCTGTTGGGTAGAGGTGCTCCAAGAGTCAGATTGATAAAATTCTTGACCTGATAGTGCAAGGGTACCCCTATAGGTGAGGAGAAGATTTCCATGTATTCTTCTACGGCCATATCCACCTGCTTCTACTGCGTGGAGGAATCCTTCCCGGGGGCCATGGACATGGCTACAATCTTCCCCTTACTTTAAGAGCGAATCAAAAAGAAAACAAATTTCCTAGTTTGGGAGATGATCTTACTACATTTCTTAGCAGAGATCAAAGAGATGGTGGTAGGCTGGGATACCTCTGATATCCTGTATAAATTATTACCCAAATAAATAATAACATAGAGAGGTCTATACTCATTTACATCACATGTCGCTTCCACAAGTATGGCTGTCCTAATAATACATCACTAAATTCAAGAGGATAAACATCACACAGTACCTCATCTGTGAAGGACTTGATGCTGTAGGGAAGGTGACACTGCTAGCTAATACGAATATCTTGTCCTTGGTGAAGCCACCTAATGGTGTACAATTGTGGATGTGTTGTAGTTGGTAGTCCCAATCGCTTCACGACCTTTGTTGAGATGAGGTTCTTTTGTCTCCTGTTGTCGACAATGAACTGCAGCGGGGAACCCTTCACCCACATTTGTGAGTGGAAGAGGTGTTCCCCCTCCTCTAGATCTTCAGGCTCATTCTTCTAGATCTTAGTGGTGGTCACAGTGGCATTGGGCTTCACATCAATGATCTGCTTCCCTTTGTCATTACCCTTGTTGGTTCTGACTCAGAGTCGGAACATGCATCTGATTCAGAAGCCTTCAACTTGGCCACCAATAACTGCTTGGCCCAACACTCACTTGTGTTGTGAGTGGATCTCTTGTGGAACTCAAACCATTTTCCCATGTCCTTATTTATCTTCATGGTGTTTTTCTTTTCTTGTGGCTTTGACAAGTTGTCTTGGGTTGCCTTGCCTTGGTTTTATTCTTTGTTCTGTGGTTTGGGGGTGCTTTTCCCTTGCTTTGTATTCACAAAGCAAAAGTCTCGCTTCTTCTATTTAAAATTTTTCTCAATCTTGAAGGTGTATAGGTACGTCGTGTCGAGCGAGGAGATGTTTGGGAACTCCATCTCATCCTAGATGTACCTGTGTAGACAGTCACAGTACTTGAGTACCAAATGTCTCTCAAAATCCTTGATACCCAACTTCATTCGAAGGGTTAGAAAAGCATTAGTTAACTCCTGCAGATCTTGGTCCCTTCCCTGCCGTAATGTGGTCCACTTTATTTATTTATTCTCATAGATCCCGACAGGGTAGTACTGCTCCTTGATGGCGTCTCAGAATGAACTCCAAGTGGGTGCGGCTAAAAATAGTGAGGGTGTGCTTTCATCCTTCTTCTCATAGTAGGTTTCCCACCAGTCCTTGATGTCAGAGGTGGCTTTAAGAAGTGAAAAAATAATCATTTTTTTTTTTTTTTTTTTTTTTTTTTTTTTTTTAGAAAAATCATGAACAAAAAAGTATCCTTCTAGCAGACTTAACCCTTTATCTACATCGTTTTCATCTATCTGACCTTCAAATATGGGGATGTCAAAGTTAACTTGTACCTTAAAAGGTGTGGCACTTCCAGAGTAGCTGCTGGAAGTAGATGCGTCGCCTTTGGGTAGCCGCTGAAGGATCTGGGCAAATTTGTCTATCATCGTATTCCTTTTTCGCTTGAGAGATTCTTCGAGCAATATTTTTAAAGGATCTCCTACCCCCTCGTCTTTCTTCTCTTCTGCCATGGGAGATCGTTAGGATTTGTGAGGTTGGTCTTGTAAAGGTTCAACCAATTCGAACCGTAACTCCTTATATCCCGACCTCGTTGGGGACATGCAAAGAAAAACAAAGAAAGAGTAAATCAGTTGGATACCAATGATATGAACTTAAACAAGAACACAACAAATTTCAGACATAACCATAAATACAAAGATGCAGCAGAAATAACACTTCATTTCATTAATATCAAATACTAAAATATGCTTACAAAGAGAATGGAAATAAACTAGCTTGGGCAATGGTAGTTTATCTTTGAGGAGAAATGTGGCAACTATATGCCTCTGAACTGTGTTACAATGAGGATCAAAGGCTTATTTATTATTGAGAAGCAATGGAAAACCCTAAAAATCCAAAAACTTAACCCTAGGAGATGAAGCACCAAAACTATGGGCCCCGTTTGGGTAAATTGGTACATCAACTTCCTAGTGTCGTAAATTTGGCATATGATCTTTGTTTGACATGCACAATACCTCGTTAGAAAGATCTATCTGAGGACTACAACTTTTGAGTGGAAAACATGGATTGAAGACCTAGGGAAATGACCCATGTATGCCCAAGTTTTCCCAAAAAAATGTCAATTAGGGCCTCAAAACGGCTCCGGAAGTTCATGACCCGAAAAACTGCCAAAAATAGTAAAATGTGCTACAATTAAGGAAACTAAAAAATTGAAAGAGATAGTGGGGTCCAAGTGGAATAGGCAGGTGGCCACAAATATCCACCTGGATCATGAAAGTATTGCAAGTTCTTTCTTGGGATAGATGAGATTGTGAATTCTGTGAGAAATTTTGGTGATGAAATAATAGAGTCATCACTGATTGAGAAAATCTTAAGATCTCTAACCCCAAAATTCGATTCAAAAGTCTCTTACATTGAATAAATGTAGGATTTGAATAATATTATTATTGAACAAATTCATGGGATTTTAACAGCCTATGAAATGAGAAAAGGGGGTCCCTCAAATATCAAAGAGTTCCATTCAAAGGCACTTCTAAAAGAAAGGAAAAGGAGGAGCTCAAGGAATCAGGTTATGTATCAGATGAAGAAGAGGAAAATTTCGTAAAGAAACTCCAAGTAGGTACTGGAAGATTTAGAGGTAAGATTCCTTTCAAATACTTTGCTTGTGGAAGAGTTGGTCATTATGTTGCTAAATGCCCTTATAGAGAAAACCATGAAAAAGGAAAGGATACTACAAAAATGAAGATCAGAAGAAGGTTTGAAAACAAGAAAAGCTTATACACACACGAAGCTAGTGATTTTCTTTCAAATGGAGAAGAAGGTGAGTTAGATAAAAAATATCAACTACTTATGGCATTTGAAGATAAATGTATTGATGAAATTGATGATGTTTTTATGGATGCCCTAGAAGAAAAGGATAATCTCGTATAAGAAATAGCTTAGCTCAAAATTCGTTTAGAAGAAGCTAAATTAGCAGAATATGCTTTGAACAAACAAATCCTATAAAAGGAGAAACATAATGAAAAGTTAGAACTAGAAGTTGTAAGTCTAGGGAAGGAACTTGAAAAATAAAAAAATATAAACCTTAGATTTGCTAAAGGATCTGAAATGTTAGAAGAAATCATTAAGGTACATACTTATCCTCTTATAAAACCAAGTCTTGGATACAATGGAGAATCATCAAAGAATGTAAAATCTTCTGAAACAGGTACATGAAGTTATCTCAATGTAGTAAAAGGAAGCATTCAACAAAATTTCATCTCTGAGCAAAGGAGTAAGGGATCAAACATTTCTTAGGTGAATCACCCTTACTACAACCAAAGGGAAATTTACACAAGAAGGTACCATGCTCCCATGAACTTTTACTTTAATGGTAAATGCTTCACTTGTCATAATTTTTGTCATAAGGTTGCTCAATGTGCTTCTTATAAAACTATCATGAATATAGAAGTAAGAAAACAAAAGAATGAGTCTGGGTTAAATAAATACTCTTACAACTCCTCTTCAAGATGAATCTGAATGTTCCTTTTGCAATAAATTTGGGCTTAGAGAAACTGAATGCAGAAGCAAAATACAATCTACTCTTCAGAATGAACAAAAGCAGCAAAATATAGGGTATGGAAAAAGAAAACCATAGAATTTGAGAATTGTGGTTTAGCTTTATATGTAGGTGATCAAGAAAATTTGTGGAACATTTATAGTGGATGTTAAAAACACATTACAGGCGATAAAGAAAAGTTTATGTCTTCAATGAAATAAAGAAAGAAAATAATGTAACATTTGGAAATAATTCACCTAGCGTTATGAAAGGAAAAGGAATTTTTTTGCTAAAAGAAAATGTTAAACCTGGAAATGTTTTATTTTTTGATGGATTAAAACATAAATTATTGAGTGATAGTCAGATGTGTGATCAAGGGCATGAGGTGGTTTTTAGATCAAAGAATTATGTGGTATCAAATCTCGATATAGGTAAAATCATAATAAACGGAACAAGAACTCTAGGTAATGTCTATGTCTTGGAAGACGGTTTAAAACATTGTTACTTGAAAAAATTAGAAGAAAGTTGGATTTGGCACAAAATATTGGGACATGTAAGCTTCATTCAACTACAAAAGTCAAATAGAATGGGAGTGGTTAGCAACTTTCCTAACATCTCTCTACCAGAAAGTACCAGATGCAAATCATGTCAATTCGGTAAGCAAACTAGGGTGCAGTTTAATGCGAAAGAAGTTACTTGAAGTAAGCCACTTGAACTTATTCATACTAATTTGTGTGGTCCTATGAGAAAGAAGTCTCCTTGAGGGGAACAATAATTCATATTATTCATTGATGATTTTACTCGCATGTGTTGGATTGGCTTATTAAAACATAAATATGAAGAATTTGATAAATTTGAAGTCTTCAAATCTCTAGTAGAGAATGAGTTAGAATTGAAAATCAAATGTCTTAGATCTAATAGAGGAGGATAATTTATATCATATGAGTTTTTCAACTTTTGTGGACAACATGGGATCAAGAGGGAGTTTTCTATAGCTAAAACTCCTCAACAAAATGGAGTGGCATAAATAATGAACAAAACAATCCAACAAAGGGCAAGTGTCGTGCTTGATGAGTCTGGAACACCTCATACCTTCTGGGGGGAAGAAACACATACAACAGTAAATATCTTCAACAAAGCTCATATTTGGGTAAACAGTGACAAAACTCCTCATGAACTATGGTTTGGTAAACCTCCAACTATCAAGCATTTTAGAGTTGTTGGGAGCAAATGTTACATAAAGAATAATGATGATAAACATGGAAAGTTTGAAGCTAGAGTTTGATGAAGGAATTCTCCTTAGATAGTCCTCTAGAAGCAAAGGATATAAATGCTACAGTAAAATACTTCAAAAGATTGTTGAATGCATTGATGTTGTGATTGATGAAGCATCCAAAGGTACCAAAAGGGAAGAACCAAAAGATGACGAAGATACTCCTACAACAAACCAAAATAATGTTGGAGAAGGAATTAATGAAGCATCAGAAGAAGGAAATAACAATACAGAAGCATCAGAAATGACTCCATCAAGGTATGTTCAGAAAAATCATCCAGAATCTCAAATTCTAGGTGATAAGGAAGCTGGAGTATAAACTAGAAGAACTCTTATTGGAACTTCTAGTTATCTAGCCTTATTATCCACAATTGAACCACAAAATGTAAATCAAGCTATCGAAGATGAATGTTGGGTTAAGGCTATGGATTAAGAACTTAACCAAATCAAAAAGAGCCATACATGGGAATTAGTACCAAGACCTCACGATAGAAATGTTATTGGGAAAAAATGAGTATTCAAAAACAAACTAAATGAAAATGGAGAGGTAATTAGAAACAAAGCAAGACTTGTATGCAAAGGCTATGCTCAACAAGAAGGAATAGGCTTTGAATAAACATTTGCACCTGTAGCCAAACTTGAAGCCATAAGAATGTTCCTTGCAGTTTCAAGCTTTCATAACTTTAAAGTATATCAAATGGATGTTAAATCTTCATTTCTGAATTGGGATCTAGAAGAAGAATTTTATGTTGAACAACCTGAAGGTTTCATTCTAGGAAATGATAAGAACCTTGTTTGCAGACTCAAGAAGGTGTTATATGGGATAAAACAGGCTCCTCGTGCATGGTATTATCGCCTTGACAAGTATCTTCAACAACAAGGTTTTATTAAGGGATCTACAAATAGTAATCTATATATAAAGATGGATAATGATAAACTTTTAATAGTTGTTGTTTACGTAGATGATATCACATTTGGAAGCAGTGAAGATTCTATGAGTCAAAGTTTTTCCTCAGTCATGCAGCAAGAATTTGAAATGTCATTACTTGGTGAACTAACATACTTTCTTCATCTTCAAGTTCACCAAGCAAAGAATGGTATCTTGCTCTCACAAACTAAATATCTCAAGAAGATTTTAAAGAAGTATGGAACAGAAGACTGCAAACTTGTATGCACACCAATGGTAACAGGTTATAACCTCAATTCACAGAATGATTCTCCCTCAGTAAATCAACCAAATACAGATCTATGATCAGTAGCTTTCTCTACCTTACAGGAACAAGACCAAGCATAGTGCATGTAGTTAGGATTGTTGGACGGTTTCAAGCAAATCGTAAAGAAACTCATCTCCATTTAGTCAAGAGAATATTCAAGTACCTACAAGGAACTCAAGATTATGGTCTATGGTATCCCAAAAATGCATATTTTGCTCTTCATGCTTACACAAATGTAGATTGGGCAGGTAATGTCGATGATCGGAAAATTACTAGTGGAAGAGAATTATATTTGGGACCCCACTTGGTATCATGGTTCAACAAAAAACAAAGCTCCATTTCTTTATCTACTACTAGAGCAAGATATGTTGTTGTTGCATCTTTTTGTATTCAACTTCTCTAGATGATGCAAACATTACAAGATATTCAAATCACTTATCCTCAACCCATACCTATTTTGTGTGATAATACTCGTGCCATAAGTATTTCTAAAAATCTTGTCATGCACTCAAAGACCAAGCATATTCCAATCAGATATCACTTTATGAGAGAACATGTCCTTGAACAAAAGGTCAAACTAGAATATGTTCCTTCAAAGGAACAAGTTTAAGACATATTTACTAAACCACTTCCACATGATTCCTTTGAATTTCTCAGACAGAAACTAGGAGTGGTCTTTGCTTCATCACTTTGTTAATTATTCTGACACATTTTTTAACGTTCATGGGGAGCTAAGTCTGAAATTACTAAAATTTACTTTTTGTACATGGATTTCATGAAGTACGGTCGCGTATATACATGAGATTTGATTTGGACAATCGCGTATGTTTCTCTATGATGAAGAAACAGTGGGACAGGCTCAGGGAAAGGATTTGAAATGTTTTAGATAATTATTATTTGGCATTCTGGTCTTGATGTTGATTGGTTATAATCTGTTATTGCTCAGATGATACTTAGAAGTGATATTGGCTTATGATGGTTGCTAAATGACATTGTTGCTTTGATGAATTTACTGATTGATGAATATGCTTTGATGACTTTACTAATGAACATGATCAATCCTGACAATGAACAAATGGCATAGGTTCAGGGGGAGCATTTTCTATATCTCTCATAGTGCACAATGTTGGAAATTAATTACTTGAGTATTCCTTTTTGCATAATAATGCTCATATTGATGCTGACAGACGCTCATCCTTATATGGTAAATAATGGTTATTGATAACTATCATGGTCTTGCTACCTCACTATTGAGGTCTTTGGTTTTGGTTATAAATGTAATATTTGTCGCTTGATGTAAAGGTCATGTAAAGAACCATGATGTAAAATTATTATATTCAGTCATGATTGAAATATTGGAGTCAAGTTCATTATGATCAATTCTCTATTTTTTGAAGCTAAAAGCATGAGAAAATTTTCTTTCCCAGAGACTCTAGTTTGTCTCCTACTACCATAGTGATTTTCTTATTGGGAAAACACTTTACCATAGTAAATATTGTGAATCTAACAGTCTTGATTTTTCCTCATCACTGGAACCTGCTACTATGCACAAAGCTAGTAGCCGTTACACCCATACCCCTCCTTTTTCTGCATTTGGCATTGTAAGCTAATATCTATAATGGGTGCTTTATGCTTTTATTGCATATGCAGGAAAACCATGCACATGTCCAAGAAATGAATCTAGAACTCTCTAGTAGATAAGACATCCGATGAAGAAGAACCTGATAATTTATCTAGGCCCAAGTTTTGGCATATTACATGTTTCATCAACAAATTTACCATGTATACATGGTCACAGATATACAATTTGTTTAAGAGAGAGAATTTGTTTGTATATGATCCAAATTTAGAAATCCACAAGGTTTCTATGAGATCTTGATTACCAAAGGTGGTTTCCCATCCATTTTTGTTCCCATGTGTTGAATTTGTAGAATGGATGGTCAAACATGAAAACCTAGAAGAAGACATAATAAGAGATAACAATGGGAATAAAATTTCTTCTTTCAATTTGTTTGAGATCAAAATGCACTAAAGATACCCAGGGAAGAAATGCACTTGGATGAAGATTGACTAACAAATTTTAGGATTTTGACTAGATAATTTCTCAAGATATGATGTACCATCATGGGTACTTTTAGAACATGGGAAAACAATGTTGGCATTATGATACATGTTTTTTCAATGATGGAAACCTAATTAATAAAGATGTCAACATGATAATAGAAGGATAAGTATGCAGGTCAGTACATATGTGACAAACAACTTGGACAAAGTAATATCAGTTCAGAGACAGAGGAATGATAAATATAATGTTTTAAGAAGTATCTGAGGGTCCTGTCAACATAGGTTGCGTACATATGTGAGTATGGTGAAGAAAAGTCGCGTACAATTTCTGCACCATGGTATTCTAAATACTAGGGGTCTTTACCATGGTATTGGACCATAGTAATGTGTGTGACAACAAATATTTGATTCCGTCAAAGAATACCATCGACATAACTACGGAATTGGCCTAAGGTATTGGCTAAGGCCTAAGCTATAAAAGGAGATGGAGATCAAAGTGCTAAGTGTGCATGATTCTGTTTTTTGATTAATTGTTTGATCTGAAATAAGTGTGCACCTGGGAATGTGATGATGGATTAGATCTTATAGATCTAAAATGATTACACATTGAATTATCTACTTATGGGTTGATAGATTTGTGATTTTGATGTTATAATGTGTGTCTTTTATAGTTTGTGCCTAGATTTGGGTTTGATTGATGATTTGTTATGCAACGAAGGTATTATTGAGTAGCTATAGATCAATACATAGTTTTTCTTCAAAAAGCTCATGTACATACGCAGATCGGCTTTTGGGTAGTAGCGTATCAATTTTGCAGTATAGGCAAATTTTGACACAAGTATTCTTCTTGAAAGGTGCATAAGTGTCTTATAAGGGTCACATACATATGCTATGGTTTTGCTAAATATGATGTCTAATCAGTCTTGTTGTGTTTACTGATGTTTGTCGATGAAGCCTTCCATGATGATCTATGTTTGACAGTGTTGATTGATGTTGACCTGATTATGCTCTGAACTATTGAATAGTAATGACGCTGTTATGAGATGATTTGTATTTGGTTCATAGATCTGTGACAAGGTCAGTATGTGTTTCAGTGATTGATTTCAGTAGTGCAGTGATTCAGTTTTAGGGTTAAATGTTTTGAAATCTGTACGTGGGTTAGCTAAAGAGAAAGTGTGTATATACGCAGGTATGTCTCATAATAATAGTGTATATATTATGACATAAGGTTGACCAGGGTTTGCAGTGACAGATCTGGTTTCTGTGATGAACAATGGGTGGTCTAACATTCTGAAGAAGACTATACAGTAAGTTGAAATGATCTGGCTGCTTTGGTTGTTTGAGATTCAATATTTGGTTTATTTAATGATTTGGTGATGAAGTTAGTTCATTGATTCGATACAGTGTTGGTTTCAGTATTGTTGTATGATATTTGGAATGGATCCAGTTTTAATTATTATGAAAAGTGATCCATAAAGAACAGAGGATCAGGGGGTTGTAGCTCCCTTCAAATAGAAGTTGAAAATGAAAGAAGGTTGTAGCCTTCAACTGCTGGGTGCTTCTGTACTAGTATGAGTATGCACCAGTACAAATATTGCAAGAAATTTCTCTTTATAATATAAGAAGAAGACAGAGATGACCTCAACGGTGAGTTTTTCCCCACATTGGGTTTCCACCTAAAAATCGAGGTGTTCATGTGTTGCTTATGTGTGATGAATTATTTTGTTCTTACTGCACATGATTATTGTTTAATTAATGTTTATTGAAGCACTGATATACTAATCCAAGCTAAACAAATGATGAATTAACTGAAATAGTGAGTGAACTGGATATACGCTACTTGTCTTCATCACAATCGTGTACATATGCAGGTTTACTCCATAACAGTCATGTACAAAAATATGAATAAGAAAAGAAAGATTTAATTAGTTTAAAATATTGATTCACGCCCCCCCCCCCCCTGAGTATTTTTCTAACAGTTGGTATCAGAGGAGGTCCTTCAAAATAATCTTGATTGCTTGAAGGAAGATTCATCAAGATGAGAAACCAAGAAGGATAAACATTTATCAGGCCACCATTGTTCAAAGGATCCAATCTGGTTTTCTGGAAAGTCAGAACAAGATTTTACCTACAGTCACTTGGACCAGATGTTTGGAGAATTGTTGAAGGAGGCTATCAATATCCATCCTTTATTCCTGCGGATGAGGCTATCAATATGAGACCGATGCAAAGGTTGTCAATTATCTATTATAAAGTTTGGCAGAATCAGAATTTGTCAAAGTCATGCAACTGAATACTACAAAGGATATATTGGACAAGTTCATCCAAATTTATGAAGGTGACACCAACGTAAAAAGTGCCAAACTTCAAACTCTTAGAATTCAATATGAAACTCTCAAAATGCATATTGATGAAATGATCCGAACTTAAATACGAATGCAACAAATTACAGACGTAACCATAAATACAGAGATGTAGCAGAAATAACACTTCATTTCATTAATATCAAATACTAAAATATGCTTACAAACATAATGGAAATAAACTAGCTCGAGCAATGGTATCTTATCTATGGGAAGAGATGTGGCGGCTACATGCCTCTGAACTATGTTACAATGATGCTTGAAGGCCTCTTTATTATTGATAAACACTGGAAAACCCTAAACATCCAAAAATCTAACCCTAGGATATGAAGCGTAAAAAATATGGGCCTCGTTTGGGTAAATTGGTACATCAACTTCTCGGTGTCGTAACTTTGGCATATGATCTTGTAGGTTGTAACTCCGTATAGAAATTACCTGCATACGAATTCTAAATCATAGGAAAAATAAAAATGAGAGAGCATAACACATAAAACACATATACACAGAGATTTCCCACTAGATCGCAAAACCGGGACTACCAGCTTGATTTTTCATTATGTTCCTTTCAATGTTACAATACATATTTATACATGTTGAAGCATCCAATACCATGGACCGAAAACCATAGG